>CAUYPK010149546.1:0-11911 GCA_963574355.1 Loris lydekkerianus | reverse complement strand
TGTGGTATATGTACACTATGGAATATTATGCAGCCGTAAAGAAAGATGGAGACTTTACCTCTTTCATGTTTACATGGATGGAGCTGGAACATACTCTTCTTAGCAAAGTATCTCAAGAATGGAAGAAAAAGTATCCAATGTGCTCAGCCCAACTATGAAGCTAAATTATAGCTTTCACATGAAGGCTATAACCAAACTATAGCACAAGACTATGAGGAAAGGGCCAAGGAAGGGGGAGGGAGGGGGGAGGTTTTAGTGGTGGGAGGGTAATGGGTGGGGCCACATCTATGGTGCATCTTAGAATGGGTACAGGCGACTGCACTAATGTACACAGCTATGATTTAACAATTAAAAAAAAAATATTCTTCCAGTCTAACTAAAATTTTATACCCTTTAATCAATGTCTCCACTTTCCCCATTCCCCCCTCCCCATAGCCTCTAGTAATCACCCTACCACTCTCTGCTTCTATGAGATGGACTTTTTTAAATTCCACATAAAGTAAGATCACTTAGTGTTTGTCTTTTTGCACTTAACTTATTTCACTTAGTGTAATATCCTCCAAGTTCAAATATGTTGCTGCAAGTAACAGAATTTCTTCGTTCTTCTTGCTGCATAGTATTCCGTTGTTTATATACACATTTTCTTTATTCATTCATCCTTTGATGGACATAGATTGCTTTGGCTATTGTGAATAATGATGAAATGAACACAGGAGTACAGACATCATCTTTTTGACATACCAATTTCAATTCCTTTTAATATATACCCAGAAGAGGAATTGGTGGATCATATGGTAATACTATGTTTTAGTTTTTTTAAGAAACTCCATATTGTTTTCCTTTTGATAATAGCCATTCTAACAGATATGAGGTGGTATTTCATTGTGGTTTTAATCTGCATTTCCCTGATAATTAGAGATGTTGAGCATTTTTTTTCACGTATTTGACAGGCATTCTGTTCCTGTCCCCACCCACCCCCACCCCCACTGGGAGACAGTCTCACTCTGTTCCTGAGGCTAGAGTGCCATGGCATCAGCAACCTCAAACTCTTGGGTTCAAGCCATACTCCTGCCTCAGCTTCCCAAGTAGCTGGGACTCCAAGTACCCACCACAAAGCCCAACTACCGTTTTTATGTGCCGAAAAAAAACTCGGCTTCTACTCGAATATATACGGTAATTTTTCTATGTTTAGTAGACACAGTGTTTCACACTTGCTCAGGCTGGTCTCGAACTCCTGACCTCAAGGACTCTGCCTGCCCTGGCCTCCCAGAGTGCTAAGATTACAGGTGTGACAGCTGGGCATTGTGGAGGGCTTCTGTAGTCTCAGCTACTTGGGAGGCTGAGGCTAGAGAATCGCTTAAGCTCAAGAGTTTGAGATTGCTATGAGCTGTGATGCCACAGCACTCTACTGAAGGCAACATAATAAGACTCTGTCTCAAAAAAAAAAATTAAAAAAAAAAAACAAGATTACAGGTGTGAGCCAGTGTGCCCCACCCATATCTCTTCTTTTGAAAAATGTCTGTTCAGATCCTTTGTCTATATATTAATCAGGTTATTTATTTTCTTGCTGCTGAATTGAGTTCCTCATATATTTTTGGTATCAGTCCCTTATCAGATAAATGGTTTGCAAATATTTCCTCCTAATTCCTGATTTGTCTCTCCACTCTGTTAATTGTTTCTTATACAGATGCTTTCTAGTGTGATGCAATTCCCTTTGTCTATTTTTGCTTTTGTTGCCTGTGCTTTGCGTGTCATGTCCAAAAAATATTTCCCAGACCAAGCCACTGCTTATAATTCTCCGAACAAGACTGATTTTCAAAAATTGAAAAAAAAAAAAAAATTATTTGTTGTTGTTGTAGTTTGGCCAGGGCCAGGTTCAAACCAGCCACCCCCAGCACACGGGGCTGACGCCCTACCCACTGAGCCACAGGTGCCGCCCAGATAAAAAAAATTTAAAAGAAGCGTTCTCAACTAGCAAACAAGATGTGTCCCAAGGACTTACTTGGAAGTTGTTTTTCTATAACTTAGAACTCACCGTTCCAAGATCAAATACGCATAACCATGAATAGCTCCACAATCAGTCAGTGAATGTGGTCTTCTTAAAAAGGGTACCAAACTATAACTCAACTACAATTAAACACACACACACACACACACACACTTGCGTAAGCATCACAACTGTGCGCAATAATGGTGACCAAAAAAAATACTTTGGATTAAAAACTGCCTCTTATTCATCTATTCATTCAGAGGGCTGGCGTGAGCTAACCATTGGTGGAGAAGTGAAGGCTCTCCAGGCACTTTCCCTAGTATTAGGTAAGGGTTGGCATGGTGTTTTCATAAAGTCTAATAACATCTGGTTTAATACCAGAACTAGGCTCAGTGTCTCAATCCAAAATTGCATAGAAAAACAGGGAGAAAACAAAACAGCCATGGGGTGAAACACTTTTCAGAGTAAGAGAGGAAGGCTGGAGGGTGGGCTGGGGATCCACACACCCACTCTACACCCCTAATAAAAGGCACGTGCTGTCCCATCACCAAGAGTAAGCTGTGAACGACCACCATGAAGAAAGGAAACACGGTGGAGAAGCTAGAAGAACTTGCAATGGCCCAAGGCCTTCTCCCAGGACCAAGAGCCACAACAGTAAGCCAACTGAAAGGACTTTCAGGGGGCTTTTGGAATTGACTCACTAGAGGGGCCCCATTTGGAAAAATGGCCCAACAACCAGGTCTCTCTGGACAATCCAGCAAGCACAGGGCCTCATGAGACAGGGGCAGAGGAAGGCAAAAGGCATCCTTTGCTGTACTACCTGCCCTGTATCACAATGAAATGAGTGACCGGGTGGTAGGCTCTTTGCTTATTTGACAGGTTTGATCTCCCCACTAGCCCGTGAGGGGAGCAATTTTATCCCCATTCTCCATTTCATTGACCTGGATGTTGGGTGCTTTCTCGAGATCAGCCAGCACAGGCCTGTGGTTGCTAATGTTGAGGCACAGCATGGGACCCCTGGCCTCCATGTCTGCTTCTGTGCTGTGGATAAACAATTTGCAAAGTGCTTCTATACACATTATCACAGCATCCCCCTCAGCAGCCCCACCAGCCAGGCACTGATGCAGAAACAGGTGAAAGAAAGCTCCTGGGTCACCCAGCTCGGGCAGGCAAAAGAGCCCACATTTGTATCCTGCCCTCACGCCTTCTTACACATGCTGCCCCAGTATCTGGGGGCTGGTAAAGGAGGCACTGCACAGATGTCACAGACAGGCTAGGGGCACATCAGCAGAGCTGGCCCATCCACAGGAAGGAGGAGAGGGTGCCCATCCAGCAGGGTCCCAGGGACTCCCAGGAGAGGAAATTCCCTTGCAGCCAACAAATGCAAAGCATGGAGGGATACCTCTGTAACCACAGCCTCAACATCCAGCTGGGACAATTGCTGAGAACTGAACAAACTCTATGGAGATTCTGAGCAGATTGGCTGATTTGGTATGCAGGACAACTGACTCATAAAGCAGGCGACCTCAGTTCCCAGTGCAGTGAGCCAGTGTTTCCTGAAGCCACCTCAGCCTAACGTGCCAGAGACATTTTGTTAAGATCACAGACTGGAACAGGAGCACCAAAAATAATTAATCTGTGAGCAGGTTTTATTTAAGTGTTGATTCATGGTTGTTCTATAAGCCAACAGCCTGTCAGAACTACAAATTAACGAGATAAAATGTTGCTGGCCCTCCATATTTCAGGCCGGGTATTGACATTTTAGAATCCACAGATTTCTAACTGTATTGATTGAGGACACCAGGATAAATGGCCTTGGCGCCAAATTCCCATTAACGACAATGGGCACCGAGTGACTAATCCCCAAAGCACTGCGGTGAGAACGCCCTGCATTGCCTTCTCCTGGCAGGGAGCACTAATTAGATTGAAACGAAAAAGCCAAATCACCAAGGGTGGGAAAAGGCAGACTAAGTAAAAAGGGAGATCAGATTCAGTGAAGAGAAAGGATAAGTCAAGACAGGACAACAGCAACAGGGGTTACACAAACCCACCCCAAACTCAGCTAAAGAGAGCACCCAACAAAACCCAAGCTGCCGATGGGATGTTCAGGGATGGGGTGGGAGACAGGGGTGGAGTCCTCCCTGCATACTGAAAGGCCCAGCAAGAGCTAACCTCCAATCCATCTCATGCACACCTGCACTGAGCAGCTGCTCCCAGCCATCCGTGGCCAGATGCAGAGACACAAAGTCCACCAGCATAGGCCCTCTCCTGAAGGAGCTCCCAAGCTAGCCAGGGAGGGGACATAAAAATCAGCAGGAGAGGCCCTGTACAAGGGCTGGAGGACTTCCTCAAGGCTGTGAGGTCGAAACCACACAACCGTATCTCCCTGAGGACTAAAGATGGCCAATATACCCTCCACTAGCCTGAGCACCTGGTCCTGCAGGCAGGAGATATGCAATAAGCAACTGCTTGCTGAGTGAATGAGACTGGGCCTGCAAGAGATGAAGCTGGTGGTAAGCATCATTCCTAACAGATGAGTGCAGCAGAGGAGTCCTCAATCAACACTCCCTCCCCTCAGTTGGACAGCAATGCCCTGGAGGCTGGGCCGTGCCTTTCTCTCTGTGCCCCCCCCCCAACATATCACAGCTACCTTCTAGATCCAGCTACCCAAAACACAGACCAAGCCATGATTCTGCTGCTCCAAACTCAGCAGCAGCCTCCTACCACCACCCGCTGTGGCAGTCCCTGACTTGTCAGGCAGCAGAACCTTCTTTGAATGTCTAAAACTTTCAGAACCTCCCCAACATTCACGCACTCACATCTACCCACCCACACAATGACATGTGTTTGTTTAACATCTGTTGATTAAGAAAATAGATAAGGATAAAGGGCCACTATGAACCCATTAATGTTGCCAAATAGATTTGATTTGAGTAAGCCAACAGCTCACCCACGTCTGAAAGGCAATGGCGCAGGCGTGACTGAGCTCACTTGTCACTCTGCAGGCAGTGTGGTACCCGTGTGGGCTCATGTGGCCCGCAGGCTAGAGGCTCTCTCCTTGCACTACTCACATGTATCTCCCCTTTGTTCCTGAGCCCCCATTACACACTGCTTTGGTCTCCACACACACTACATGTTATTCTGTGTTCCTGTGGCAACTCTTTCCTTGTCATTCCATCTGTTAAGAGCCTACTTCCCTCCCCCTCAACCACACCTCCTCCACCCTAACTCTCTGTCTACCTAATTCCTGGCTCAGCTCAGGTTTTACTTCCGAGAGAAAGTTTTCCTGGATTTTCCAAGGTAGACATTCTCACAATTCCTGTATCTCGTCCCATCTCAGCAACTGGGATGTTCTCTGCACTTCTGACTCTCCCAGCAGACATGAGCTTCTCTAGGTGAGCACTGAGTCTTTTCAGCTGTACTCCTATACCAAACACATCTTATGGGATATACAAGCAACAGAGTGTAACAGCTGGGTGGCAGGCGTTGGATCCTGGCAGACCTGCGTGCATCTTGGCTCTGTCACTTACTGGTTCCTATCCCTGGGTGATACTGACACTGATGGGTGAGTGGGGCCTCAATAAGGCACTGTATGGAAGGCCTGCACACAGTGGGTGCTCAGTTCTCAGTAACTGCTGTTCTCATCGTCAGCCCAGTCATCATTGCCATCAGTGATGGCACCAAACTCCACAAGCCTTGGCAACTTGGCAGGGGGATAAGAAGATCAGTGAGACCACAAATAGTTGATAAATACTTCACAAGGAGAAAATGTCAAACATCACTGTGGCAAGGGTATAGGCTTTATAGCTGCACAGATATGCATCCAAATTCCTGCCATCCATGCACCACTGGTAGGCAATGAGCAAGTTACTTCACCCTGCTGAATTTGAGTCTCCTCACCTATAAAGTGGACATAATCGCTGCCAGCTGCTGCAGTGATAATTAGGCATGTTGTGTACAAATCCTGTGGCAGGGCCCCAGGCACCTGGCAGGAGCCCTGTGACCACCAGTCTTGTTACTTCCCCTATTTAGCACGCATGGGGCTTGAAGGCTGCCCCTCAGTGACCCAGAAGGAGAGGAGGACACTTGAGGTGGAAAAAACCCTCACAGTTACCCCCAAACCACCTGTATTTCCTCTTTGCACTTCCTCAGAGTTGCTGGTACTGGGCTGAAGAACCCTGGAGTCACCACCTCCCTCCTCCCAGACCCTAGGAGAACCAAGGCCCAGGTTCTCCACCACAGGATCAGCCATGCCACTGCTGGGCCAAGCGGGGAAGAGACACTGCTCCTGCCCTTGGCAGTGGAGTCCAGCTGAAACATGATCAAGGACCCCTGGGGGTAAGAAGGTGATGTGGCAGTGAAAGATGCTGGGACTGAGACTCTAGTGGTATGAGCTTGAATCCCAGCTCTGTCCCATCACCCCCCACCCTCCTGCCAGCCATCTTCCCTGAAAAACCCCAACAGGACCAGCATGGGGCTCCTAGCAATGCCTGTCGCACAGGTGTGTTCAGCAAGGGAAAACTCCTTCCACTGACTGCTCTCTCCTTCCCACCCTGCTTGGCAAGAGTCCCCTCAGGATTTACCCAACATGAATCCATTCTACCTAAATCTCTTTTCAGTGTGGGCATTAAAGCAGAACTCGTTTGAAGACTTTCCTTATGAGCTGGAATCATTCCTTAGCTTTTCAACGATAATGAATTGACAGGAATTCTAAACTGATTCCAACCAAAGGACACAATGATAAAGTTAAATCTATTTCAGTACAAATTGCATGTCAGAAGTTGATTAAAAAGCTACCTCTTTATCCAGCCCTACAGCTTGGGACTGAGACAACCTTGGGGCTCTGTCCTCTACGCTGGGTGACACAGGCCCATCTTCAACCCTTTGTGAGGAGTAGAGGTTCCAACAGGCAAATGATCTGAAAAACACTCTCGTAGGCCTGAGCCCACCCTGAGGCCCGCCTCCCTCTGCCATGAAACTGCATGAAGCTTGTGCTTACAAACCCACCAGAGTATCTCCAGTGAAAGAGGTACCAGCTCCCCTCAGGGTATAGTGATACAAAGAAACGCACCTGTCTCAAGGTCTGTTAGGTGCAGCGCGAAGTCAAAGCCACCGCTGAGGATGCACCGGCCACAGGGAGACCACCGGGCAGCCCGCACTGCCTCGCTGTGCAGGAAGTAGGTCTGCAAACAGCACCCCGAGTCCACAGCATTCCAGATCTATAAGACAGATGCAGAGAGCACCAGAGGTGACAAGGCCTGATCTCCAGGGCTCGGCTGACCCCTCTGTGTGACGCAAAGGGTCCCACAGTGGAATTAGATTCCGATTATTTTACCATCAAAACTATATCTAAGATGACAGCCCAGTAACCAGCTTCCTTGCAACTGGGCATGGTGAGTCTGGAGACAGAAGACTCTAGGCATCTCTGGCTGGTGGGATCATCCCAGAAACATTCCTTTGGGGACACAGACAGTTAGCAATAGACTTATGAACCCCAAGAGGAGAATAAAAACACTAGAGAACTGGCAAGTGGTTTCATGTGTTCATTCAGTCTAATCCCGCCAACATCTGTAAGTACAGCAGCAGTGAGACTGCAAACTGGAAAGGCCTTACTTGTGAACTGTTTTGTTTTTTTCTGGACTTGGCACTCAGTTGAACTACCTTGGGAGAACTTAGGCAAGAATGCGGAGGACTTTAAGCGTTGTCTAGGGCCCCAGACTGCACTACTGAGCCTGACGGAGCTAACAGTGTTGAGCTGTGGGCTGCATGGAGCCATTGTGGGAGAACTGCCCCTGCAAACTCTGCCCTCAGGGTCGCAGAGCAAGGATCAGGTGGGAGACCTTGGGTGAGTAATCTAGTGACTGAGCAGCCTAAAGGTAGGGACTGAGACACCTTATGGCCTTGGCCCTCAGGAGCATAGAGAGAGACCAGTTTTGGCACACTGGGTAAGTGGACAGCCACTTCAGTAGTGATCCCAGTGACAAGTGCTTTCCTGGAAAAGCTTCTGCGTAGCCAAGGTTATCAGTTTAAAGTGTCTTTAAGGGGGCTGAGGAGAGATTTAGGCTCTCCACCCTGCAGGGTTTGAGAAATCAGCAGAAGCCTCCAGTCTCCATCTTGTATACCCATATCAGCATTGTCATTAACATCTTATACCTTAGAAGATCACCTGTTGTCCAGACAATATTCAGCAAGATATATATACTGCTTTGTTTTTTGTTTTGTTGTACTTTAGTTTCAACATTTTACCTCTAGATTTTTCTTTCTTTTCCTTCTTCATTTTTCTAGTTTAAACATAATTTTGCATTGTTGCCCTCTTTAATAATTATAACTTCATTTATGCTAGTGTTTCTAATTAGTTCTAATTAGTTTTCCCCCTAATTTTATCCCATGAAGTTTTCTGTGTGCTTGTTTTGGTTTGATTCATAGCATTTTTGTTTTTCCTTTCTACTTGATGGAGGTGGGGTACTGTGTCCAAACAGGCTGGCAAAGAGCTGCTGATCTCAAGGGCATCACCCAACCCAGCACCCCCAGAGGGTGAGGGTTTTTAAGATTGGGTCAAAGCACCCTACTGTACACCTGTATTGCTCCTATCTCCCACATTCCATGCCTCTCTTCTTTTTTTTTTTCCACATTCCCTTTTATTCACACTGTCTCCTTTCTCTTTTTTCTTTCTTTCCTTCTTTCTCATCAATCTTCTCATCCCTCTGGGCCTATACCAAAAGGACTCATCGAAACCCTACTCCAGAGACACAGTTACTTGAAGAGCAAGAGTAAATGAAAGGAAAATTAGGGTAGGAAAACAGGTAAAATAAAACACTCATGAAGAAAAATCAGCAGAAAAATCCTGGAAACATGAAAAAACAGTCCAGAGCCACCACCTCACCCCTAAGGACCATGAGATAGCTATTTCAGAGGATTCCACCTATAAAGAAAGGGAATTTAGAATACAGATGGAAACAATGAAGGAAATGGAGACAATGAAGGAAACTGCTAATAAAGTGAAAAATAACCAAAAGGAAATCCAAAAACAGAATCAAATTAGAGATGAAGGATATGAAGAATATAGAAAGGATATAGCAGAGCTGAAGAAACTGAAACAGTCAATTAGGGAACTTAAAGATGCAACAGAAAGTATCAGCAGGGGGCGGAGACAAGAAGGCTGACTGAAGCCAGCTATCCACAGAGGCTCCCTTCCAGAATAAGAGTTAAAGGACAGAAATTTAGCAAGTAACCTGGTGGATTAGAGCTGCACCAAGAGAGAAGACTGAAGAACACACATCAACCCCACTGAGGCAAGCTGCAACCCCAAGGATACAAACAAAAGGTACAAAATCCATCACTAAGTGGACATGAGTTCCCTCCCTGATGAGAACGGCTTGGAGTGCCCCACAAACAAATGAGTAGAGTTCAAAGGTCCTCCCACTACACTCCACGGGAGAGACCCTCTAACAACTGGACATACCTCCCCTACTAGGGTGCCATGACGGTCTCCTGCCAGGCATAAAACTGTATATATTCTCTACCTGCCATTCTGAGCTCCCAGCACTCCCTTCCATTCACACTCTGAGGTCTTGAGGCCGATCCCCCAGGAGTCCAGATTCTTGGGTGATTTCTCGAAGGGTGTGGACAGGGCCTGGACTGCAACGGGTCAGTGCTGATTCTGCAGCACAGGAGTGAGGAGAGGACGGTCAGCTAAGAGGGAACAACGCCACAGAGTCAGTGTCCCGAGGCATAGAGCAACAGCCGTTTTTGGCAACAATAGGGCTCACCCTCAGATATTCCAAAGTCACATCCTGTATCTCTCTGGGCAACCAGAGAAGGCTGGGCATCTTCTCAGGTGGCAACCACCGTGGAACAGATCTGGGATGGAAAAGCAGGCCCTGTGAGTAAAGAATTTGGCTAAGGCAGTACTGGCCTGGGTGGAGCACGGTGACTAGAAAATGCACATGCAGAGCCGGGAGATTCCAAGGGCGCGGCTGACCCAGAGGACCGCTTTACTGAGCATAAGATGCACCTGGCCCTCAGGGGATCGTCAGCCTATAGACAAAGGAAGGCAGGAGGCTAGAACTGACAGTTAACCGTGCTGTGAATACAAACCTGCAGGAGCGAAGACAGGGCCTGAGGCACAGGTTCTGGGAACTCAAAAAAGCTTCTCTTCTGCAGGGGAATTTAGCAGGAACAGAAACAAACTCCTGCAAAGTTGTTCTGTTCCACCAGTAACATCAATCAGGGGAGGGGCTGGAACTGAGTGAACACCCCCCAGCCTCCATCAAGCGCCGAGGTTGTCAGGCCTCACCTCACCCTGCTGGATAGAGGCAGAGAGCAATGGCCTGGCTGAGCAGACATAGATTTCCTTGTGATCCAAGCAGGTGAAAACCCCTGGAGTATCTGCTCATTGGAGGCAACTGGGTCACAGCTCTGTGGGGTTATCAGTCACTGGGTGTCACAGAGGTACAAGGTGGAGAAGGAGGGATCAACCTTCCCAGACTGATCTATTTGCTGGGTGGGTCCTCCTAACCTCACAGAGCACCGAAGCAAGTCATATTTGAGTTGTCAACAGACCCTGCGATCTAGTTGCCAGAGACTTTTAAACTCTCCCACCTGAGACAGGTGCTGACTGAGACAATTGATTTGGACCTTTTAAACTAAGCCACTTGCCTGAGAACTATTCAAGTGGTGCCCTGGGTGTGGTTGTAGGAAAGTTTGACTTTCCTTTTCCAATTGTTACTTGTGGGGGGCGGGGTGACTTAATTAATGGTATTTCTCCACAGCTGAGACTTTAACCCAGAGTAACTGTTTGACTAAGGTCGGACAGAGACCAGCTGAAAACAAGACAGAGCCACTTAGCCCCACCATACCAAACAGGTCCCCAGTTTCTCAGGCCACAGAACCATACGGGTCCTCGACAAAGATCCAGGGGAAAAGTCAAACAGTGTAAAATAATTATGGGCCAGAATCAGTGGAAAAACTCTGGTAACATGAATAACCAGAATAGATCAAACCCCCCAAGGAAAGATATGGCAGATGTAACTCAAGATCCCATTTGTAAACAGCTGACCAAGATGTCAGAAATCAAATTCAGAATTTGAACTGCAAACAAGAATAATAGAATGGAGGAAAATTTGGAATTAGAAATTTGAGGAGGAATTCAAAAGTCGGAATTAGAAATTTGAGGAGAAATTCAAAAGTTGTCTTAAGAATTTAACGAATTTAAAGACAAAACCACAAAGATTTTGATGCAATGAAGCAAGAATTTGCAGCCCTCAAAGATCTGAAAAATACAGTAGAATCCCTCAGTAACAGAGTGGAGCAAGCAGAAGAAAGGATTTCGGACACTGAAGACAAAGTTTGGGAATGCTCCCAAACTCTCAAAGAGGAAGAGAAATGGAGAGCAAAAACACATCACTCTCTCAAACAGCTCTGAGTTAATTCAGAAGGCGGCTAATATCCACCTCACTAGAATCCCTGAAAGTGATGAAGTGGCCTCGCAATGCACAGAGGCCCTTCTCCATGAAACTATGAAAGAGAATTTTCCAGACATTCCAAGAGATTCTGAAATTCAGATAGCAGACACTTTCAGAACCCCAGGATGACTCAACCCAAATAAGACATCACCCAGGCCTATCAATTAACTTCACTAAAGCTAATATGATGGAGAAAATTCTGAAAGCAGCCAGACAGACATAAGAAATCCATTACCTACAAAGAGAAGAATATTAGAATGATTGCAGATCTCCCTGCTGAAACTTTTTATAAACCAGAAGAGGGTGGTCATCGACTTTTAATCTCCTAAAACAAAATAACTTTCAACCCCGGATCCTGTATCCAGCTAAACTGAGTTTCATTTATGATGGAGAAATTAAATACTTTAATGACATTTATATGTTGAAGAAATTTGCCATAACCAAACCAGCTCTTCAG
>CAUYPK010149543.1:0-12015 GCA_963574355.1 Loris lydekkerianus | reverse complement strand
AAAAATGCTATAAATCAAACCAAGACAAGCAAACAGAAAACTTGATGGGATAAAATTGGGTGAAAAACCAAATAATAGGGGTAGAAACACTAGCAAAAATGAAGTTCTAATTATTGAAAAAGGCAGCAATGGGAAATTGTAATTACCATATATACTCGAGTATATATGGTAAACTAGAAAAATTGAGAAAGAAAAAAAATCTGTACGGTAAAGGTTGAAATTAAAAAACAAAACAACAACATCAAAATAAACAAAAACAACCAAACAAAACAAACAAACAAAAAAAACCCAACCAAAAACAAAGGAGTATATATATCTTGTTGAATATTGTCTGGGAAACACATGGTCTTCTGGGGTTAATCACAGTGCTGATACGGAGTAGAGTCCTCCGCTGATTTCTCACCTGGTAGACCCCCTAAATCTCTCTTCAGCCCTCTTAAAATGCACTTTAAACTTGTAAACTTGCTGAGCAGAAGCTTTCCCAGGGATAGTACTTGTTGCTGGAATCACTGCTGAAGTGGCTGTCCACTTACCCAGTGTGCCAAAACCGGTCTCATTCTGCCCCTGAGGGTGAGGGCTATAAGGCGGCTCAGTCCCCACCTTTAGGCTCCTCAGTCACTAGGTTACCAGCTCCCACCCGATTCTTGCTCTGGGACCCTGAGGGTGGAGCTTGCCGGGGCAATTCTCTCCCAATGGCTCCCTGTGGCCCAGAGCCAAACACTATTGGCGCCGTCCGGCTCAGCGGCTCAGACTGGGGCCCTAGACAATGCCAAAAGTTCTCTGCACTGCTGCTCAAGCTCTCCCCAAGGCAGTTCAAGTGAGTGCCAAGTCCAAAGACATAAAAACAGTTCACAGGTAAGGCCTTTCCGGTTTGCAGTCTCGCTGCTACTGTACTTACAGTTGCCGGTGGGGTCAGACCCATTGAACACACATGACCACTTGCCAATTTTCCACTATTTTTGTCCTCCTCTTGGGGTCCAGAGTCTCTTTCTGACTCACTGTATCCTCACTGGGATGATTATAGGCAGATCCCACCAGCCAGAGATGCCTGGAGTCCTATCTCCCCAGACTCAAGGTGCCCAGATGCAAGGAAGCTGTTAGTCGGCCACCGTCTTGCTCACTCTGTAATATTTTCTTTATTACTTGTTTGGAGCAGTTTGATTGTAGTTTCCTTCATATTTCTTGTGCTGGAGGTTTGTTATAATTCTTCGATGTTTGTAAGTATAATGTTCATCAAATTTGGAAAACTGTGGCCATTAATTTATTCAAATATATTTTCTGTCCTCTATTCTCCATTCCATTTATTTTGGGGGGACTCAATTGTATGTCTTTTAGGCCATTTAAAGTTTCTTTGACTCACTAGTCGTGTCACTTTGAAAAATCATTTTCCTTTGTTTCATTTTGTATAATTTTTATTGCTATGTCTTCTAGTTTACTGATCATCTACACTTTTGATTGTTTTTACCATCTAGTATATTTTTAATCTTAAATATCATTATCTTCATTTCTAAAAGCTTGCTTTTGGTATTTTAATATCTTTTGTGTCTCTATGTAAACCTTTTGAACATTTGGAAATACAATTAAAATAACTTTAAATGCCCTTGTCTTCAAATTTTAGTATGTCTTGGTTTTTATTGTTTTTGTTTGTTTGTTTTTTTAACCACATTATATATCATTTCTTTCTTTCCTCTCTCTCTCCTTCCCTTCTTCCCTTTTTCCCTTCCTCTGTTTCCGTCCTCCCCCCCTCCCTCTTTTCCTTCTTTCTTTCCCTGGTAATTTTTGATTATATACCAGATGTCAATTTTATTTTGTTGACTATTGGGTATTTTTGTATTCTCATGAATCTTTTTGAGTTTTGTTATGGGACAAAGTTAAATTACTTGGAAACAGATTCTTTTTTGTCTTGTCTTTAAGATTAGTTAGGTAGACTGTAACATTATGAAGTCTGGAGCTAATTATTACCTGCTGCTAAAGCAAGACCTTCCTGAGTACTCTACCCAATGCCTCATGAATTATGAGGTCTATAGTGTGGCTGGGCAGATCCAGTACTATGCAGAGTCTCTGTGTGCCCTGGGTACTATACCTTCTAATCCTCTCACATGATTTCTTTCCTGGGCTCTGGGGAGTTTCTTTACAATCATAGACTAATCAGTACTCTGCTAAATATGTAAGGAGGACCTTCTGTGGCTGTGTGTGTGGCTTTCTTTACCTAGTACTCTGTCTTCCAAACTCTAGCTGCCTTGATCTTCCAGAATGTTCAGCTGTCTTCAGCTGAGGGAACCTATTAGGCTCTACCTGGGCTCCCTCTCATTGTGCCATGGTGTGAAGAGTCTTGTCAAAATAGTGAGCTAAAGCAATAATAGGGACTCACCTTGTTTGTTTTCATCTTTCAAGGATCACTTTCCTTAATTGACCCATGTCCATTGGGAAGCATTGTTTCATATGTTGTATCTGTTTTGTTTTTTTTTTCTGGTTGCTTCAGGTGGAAGGGTACATGCAATGCCTTTTACTCCATCTTAGATAGAAGCAGAAATCCTTTCTGCTTATTTGAATTTTAAAAATCTTTAAAGATTCAAAGTCCACTCCTTGATGTTTTAAAAACAGGTTTCAGTTGAGAATGGACTTTTTTTTTCTTGAACTTCTTTATTAATTCTTCTTGTATTGTTTTATTGACTATCTTTTATGAGCAAACATTTTCCCCCCACCCATGGAATATAAATTTTTCTCCCCTAGGCAGTAAATTAATATTAATACATTAGTTCATTTGATCTTCAGATTTCATCCACATTTTTCTAGTTCCATTGAAGTCTTTTATTGCAAAAATATCTAGGGTAAAATTGTGTGTGGTATTTAGTTCTATGACTTTTTCAATCTAAATAGTTCTTTAGTCTTTCTTTCACTTTAAATACTAAAACTTTTGAATATACTGGCTATTGTTTCATAAAACCTTTTTCAATTTAATTTCATCTGATGGTTTTTCATGATTATTTTCAGAGTATGTATCTTTGGCAGAATATCATATGGATGCTCCTAATTTTACCCTGTCAATTGGCATGTGATTTTGATTTGTATCATCACTGGTGTTTTCTTAGAGCACTTAATTATGGTGGTGTTTTCTGATTTCTTCACTGGAAAGTTATTTTTTCTTTTTGTAATCAGTACACGTTTTGTTGGGAAGCACCTTGAAACCATGTAAATATATGTTCTTTATCAAACTTTTGATTTTTTAATTTATATTCTTGGATCCCTATTTTATCGGATAATATTCCAATATTTATTGATGTCCTGGATTTGTTCAGTGGGAGTCCCTTCTAGCTGGACATGTTTTTGTTGTTGTTTTGCTTTAATTTTTGAGCACTGTCTTTCTTTCTAGCACAAGTATTTGATGCTGCCTTTTTTTTTTTGAGACAGAGCCTCAAGCTGTCACCCTGGGTAGAGTGCTGTAGCATCATAGCTCACAGCAACCTCCAACTCCTGGGCTCAAGCGATTCTCCTGCCTCCGCCTTCCAAGTAGCTGGGACTACAGGTGCCCGCCACAACGCCTGGCTATTTTTTGGTTGTAGTTGTCATTGTTGTTTGGCAGGACTGGGCTGGATTCAAACCCAACAGCTCTGGTGTATGTGGCTGGCGCCTTAGCTGCTTGAGCTACAGGTTTGAGCCTTGATGCTGCTTTTTTGCACAGACACCCTTGTCATTCAGTCTGGCTCTGATACCCTCTCTCCAGCATGGCATTCTTCTCCCCTCTTGGAACCCAGCACCCTTTGCAAGGCTGAATACCTACATAGATGCTCTCCTCATCCTTCTTGGTTTTTTGTTTTTGTTTGTTTGTTTTTTGCAGTTTTTTTGGCTGAGGCTGGGCTTGAGCCCACCACCTCCAGCATATGGGCCCGGTGCCCTACTCCTTTGAGCCACAGGTGCCGCCCTCCTCATCCTTCCTGGATCCCAGATGGTTTCCTTCACCACGTGGATACCTCCTCATACATCTTAGACTTCAGCTCCCTCTACCAGGTTGCTTTCTTGGGTTCTGCAGTGCACTGCCTCCTTCCCTGCGCCATCTCCCTCCTCTCTCTTCTCAGGTTCCAGCGCTGTCTCATTATGCACATGCTTCTGGGGCTTCTGGCCCTTGTGCCAAGCTGTCGCCTCCATCTCCCTCTCAAGCAGCTACACTCCTTGCCCTCTCAGGCTCTGACCTCCTGCTTGGGGCTATCGCAGGCCCTCCCTTCACCAATTTGCCTCATACCCGACAGGGACACCTACCTTTGCTCAGCTCTTCTTAAATATTTTGAACTCATTTCAAAAGGAAAGAGGATGTACAACTGTTTGACATTAGGGAACAAATTAATTACTTGTTTTTCTGGGTACAGTATATCCTCATTTGTTACTTAATGATTACGTTTTAGAGAGTAGGGAGGGAGAGTCACTTAAGTCTTTCCATTAAACTACAAATGACATTTAATAAAGAATTAAGAACTAGAACAGTAAATTCTGAATATCTTCCTGCTAAACTTTAAGATATCTGATAGAATATCATAAATACTATTTTCCTAATCTAATTATTTTCAGTCACTTAATCTTACTTTTTTCACACTATTTAAAAACAATACAGTAGGCTTGGCATAGTGCCTCACGCCTGTAATCCTAGCACTCTGGGAGGCTGAGGCATGTGCATTGCTTGAGCTCAGGAATTCGAGACCAGCCTGAGCAAGAGCAAGACCCTGTCTCTAAAAACAATATCCAGGCATTTTTGGTGGGCACCTGTAGTCCCAGCTACTCAAGAGGCTGAGGCAAGAGAATAGTTTTGAGCCCAAGAGTTTGTGATTGCTGTGAGCTATGAAGCCATGGCACTCTACCAAGGGTGACAAAGCAAGATTCTGTCTCTAAATAAATAAATAAATAAAAAGAATATAATATAGATTTATAAAAAATTGATGTATTACACATCTTACGTATAGAACATGAAATTTCTAGTAATTCAACCATGTAAATACCCCCTGTTAACCATTAGTGTACATCTATTGAAACTTTCTCAATGACTGTACTATCCCTTCTCCTTTTTATACTATAGATAATGTTCTCTAACTTTTTTTTCCCATTTAATAATTATGTTGTAGCTTTTATTCTGTGTTAATATACACAGCTGAGCTTCCTTTTTTTATTGTTTTTATAACGTCATAATATTTTTGGTGGATATATCAAATATCATACTTTATGGATTCAGTCTACTAATGATAGATATTTAGGATTAAAATTATTTTTCTAATATAATTAAGACAAAATAGCTACACACCTGCACATACACGTACACGTTTATGGTATTATTTAGCATGCATTTTAGAATGGGAATTTCTGTGTTAAAGGAAATGTGAGCTTTAAGTTTAACAGGATTGGCCAAATAAAGAATTACTAATTTGTCAAATATATTGCCCTTAAAGATAAGAGATGAATGGTGGTTTGTTGTTGCTATAATTGTATTTCTTTGATTATTGGTGAGTTTGATATCTCTTTGTGTTGTTATTGTCCATTTGTATTTTTTTTTTGGATTATATCCTTTGAACATTGTTTTGTTGGCTTATAAATTTTCCTCATAGATTTGTTAGAACTCTGTATTTTAAAGCTATTAACTCTATGTCTACTTAATCAACAAATAGTAACCGTGTGGCTCCTGTGTGTAGCAGTGAACAGAACACTGGAAACTCTCTAGCTCTTGTAGTGTAGTTTATATTCTTGATAGGGAGAGGCAGGTCAAAAATAACAAAAAAACTTGCAATAGATAGTATGTTGGCTGGTGGTTAGTGTTATAGAGAAAACAAAGCAGAAAAGGGAGAAATTGATAAGATGACCACAACTCACTGAAAATGTATCATTAGAGTACAGGCCTGAAAGGTGGTGATGAGGGTGGTGATGAAGCCCCTTTCATCCATGAGAAAGAGGTTTGTGTTCTGACTTAGACAAGAACTGTGTAGATAAAGGTAAATGGAAAGGATGGGCACCAGAAAAGCTTTCAAGTAGTTATAAGTAGCTGTTTTCACAAATATATGGGGAAACATTTAACTGTGTGGTGAGATTAAGAGTCAAGACTTTTCAGATAGAATGGAGAAGTTACAAGATGTTTTCTGTTTTGTGGAGGTTCCCTAGAGAAAGAGAAACATTAGGAATTATTCAAGGAGAAAAGAAAGAACACCCCTTAGTAAGTTTTTTTGTTTCTTTGTTTAAGGTTGATATACAACTTAAAGAAAGGTTGTCATAGAATTTGATATTCGTAGTAGTGTAATGGTGTGGGAATAGTCAAGAAAACCATCTGGGGGATAGGAAGAGAGTGGAAAAGCCTGGAGGAGGTTGTTGGAATCTTGGCTGTGAACTTGACTTTCTTTGGAAATTGTGTCAGGGGCTTTATGGGAGAGGAAATGATAGAGGTGATGATACTACATGGATGATCCTTAGAGGAAGGAAGTATAAGAAGATATTTCTGAGAGGCATTGATAAAGCATGTTCCTGTATAACAGATTTTCATGCCATTTTCTTTACTTAAAAACCATCTAAAGATTCTACAGTATTATGTAATACTTGTGAATATATTTGCCTCCAGGTGCATTAGATCGCTGCGTGATGGGGATCACAGCGGTAGAGATACTGAATGCCTGTGATGAGGCAGTTCCTGCTGCTGTTGATTCACTCAGTCATCCAGCAATCAACCTAAAACAAGCCATGACAAGACGCAGTCTTGCTGCCCTAAAAAATGTGGCCCATCATAAGCTACAAACCCTCGCAACTAACCTATTGGCATCTGAAGCGTCGGACAAGGTAAGTTTTATATGGAGGGTCATGAAGTATGGAGGTCCCACTAAACTTCATTTGGGTAGATCTTGGGTATGCACTGGTGTGTCTTAGAGCACAATGTTTGAGAGATGACACTGTTGAAAAATAAACTTATGATTTTCATTTAGGTTTATCCAACATAGTTTGAATAATTCAAGTATATGGGCAATGTGAAAAATAAATTTTTCTTGCTATTCAAATATTTTAAAGTTATTCTGCCTGAATTAAGTGACTTCAGTTTCTGAAATTAGAGCAAGCATTGAAATGTAATCAGTCTGTTTGACTTTTTAATAGTTTTTCTTTTAAGAGATTGAGCACTGCCTAATGTCTCCAGCAGGGGAAAAAAATAATAATTTAGGTACAACTAAGATGCCTGTAATTGTGACATAACATTTGTTTTAAAATTAGGTCTGATTGTAGAAAGGTTAAGCCACTATAGGAGTTTAAGAGAATATTTGAGAATAAGTGTGATGGAGTTGCACAAGGACTGGAATTTTTCTGTGAGACTTAACTTTAAGGACATTTTCTACACTGACACTTATAATCAATGCATACATTACTTCTTCAGTTAACAGAAGATTATCCTATTTAAAAAAAAAAAAGGAACAATCTCAGTTCATTAATTGGTCACTCACCTTTGGTTTTCTAGAGCTAGCCACTGTTGGGTTTGTGGTATTGGTGTAACGGGGTCTTCTTAGAGCTAGTTTGTCTCTTCTAAAGGTTCAGTGAAACCTAGATGCAATCCTAGTATTTCATCTGAATTACTATTTAAAATTCACCTTTCATCTAAATATTCCTTAAGGTTATTAATGGGTAGCATAAACCACTTTTATTTTCATTCTCCTCTTCTTGATTTTCATTTTTAAAAAATAGACATGTGAATAAATAGCAAAGGGGTTGAAAGTCTCATGTACAACATTGAAAATTACCATGAGTTGATGAGTGCCAGTGACACATGGGCAGTTTTTATTATGGGCAGTTCCGCTGCCCCGCTTCCTCTAGTAACTGGCAGTAATATCACCCTTTCATCATTCTTCCTTCTCTCAAAAGATAAATGTATTATCTGCTGTGTTGTAGTTCTCAAAAATTAGAATTGTGAAATTCTCTGCATTTTTGCTTTTATTCTTTATGCTTTTAGTCACATGCTCTAAAGTTCGAAAAGAAACCACAGCTTAAATGGATTTGCCAGGCCTGTACTTTCTTTCCAGGAATCACATAGCTGTCCTTAGGAATTCAGTAGTACATTTTGATATGCTATATAATTTTAATTAGGGGCAAATTTACAAAGCAATATGTGGAGGAGCATATATGTAGGTTAGATAACTCACAAATACATTCTTTTACTTGATGGAATCCCCTAGATGTAAACATTTTGGAAAATAATTATGTAACTGGAAAACTAAAGAAAAGTAAGTGGTACAGTAAGAGTTATGAATGGCTTTTGTAAGTGGTCATGGTCCATTATGTGAGTTTTACAATCTTGTTTGTCCCTGTTTTAATAGCGTATTTTATAGTGCAATTAGTGATAAAAGCACCAGATATCAGAGACACTACACTTATGTATTGTAAAATATATTGCTTGTAAACCTCCTTAGTCTTGTAGCAGTGGTAATTGTTGCCTGGCCTACAAGGAAAACAATTATAGAAGGGAGGGAAAAGGCTTAGGAAGCTGAGGCTGCAGAGGGATAATCACTTTATGAAAAATTTATGTTGGCTGGACTGTGAGGGATTTCTCATGTCGAGTTTGAGGCTCCTTCTGCAGGGAATACTTAGAGCTGTCCTCTGGATGGCTTTCTGACCTCATAAGAAATACTGCCCCCTCCCAAAGACAGCCCAAACCGAAAACATAACTAAGAGGCGGTCAGTGGTATAAGGACTTACCCTAGGTCTGCTGGATCTAATTTTTCACATGAGTTTTTCAATGGAAAGTAAAATCTCTACTGGGATGCTCTGTAGAAATTATCCTACTTTTGCCTTGTTAAAATAGCATTAACAGTTAGGGCTGTTTGGAAGTAACAGATGTGTTTCCTATTATGTTCATTATATTGAGCGTACAAAACTTTGCAAAAAAAAGATTTCTATCCTTCCCCTCTGACTAGAAGATCAAAAAAGTGTTAAGTAAAATTATTCTTTATTAGTTTCTGACTCTTAGCAAGGTTGTGTGTATTTTAATTCCTGTGTATTTCTCTTATGACATATATCTTATTTTACCCTTGTATTATAATAACTTACATAGTTGTCTAATCCTCCTTATTAAAATCCGCCTTTTTGAATGCAAGGATTCTGTGTTTTCCCTGTGCCATCTAGCAACAGTTGTGCAATAAATAAATATTGAGTAGCATGATGTGGAATAGAACATGCTGGTAACCTTTATGTTGACGTTTCTATCCATGTTTTCTCTGGTCCTTGGTGACTGATTGTCTTGAGACCCCTGCTTTGCAGTCTCAAGTCCATCTGTGTTCCTGAATGGCTTTTGCCCTGTGTTCGGTTTTGCATTCTCCCCTTTGATTTTGGTGAGTGAGGTGTCCAGATAGAAGTCACTCTCCTTCCCGCCATGTCCGTATTATCGATGTTCCAGGATGTCCTGGAATTATCTCAAGTTCATCCTCCCCTTTACTTTTGTTCCTTATGGCACTAGACTATGGTTATTCATTTGAGAAAGACCATTTGGGGATGAATAATTTTTTTTTTTTGCCTTCAAAAAATTAAAGAGGCTTAAAATTTAATAACAATCACAATGTTTAAGATAAGGACTAGAAACACAAACCTTGTAAGGAATGAACGAACATAAATACATTCAGAAAAGACATCAGAGAATTGCTGCATCAAAATATTAAGCAAAAATGAAATAATAATTCAAAGAAAGTAACATTCACATTGTCAAATAAGAGTATGTCTATTATAGAATGCTTTGACTCGGAGATTCAGTATGGAGTCATCAGTTGACTTCTTATTTTTTTTTTTAAGTCTCCAAAAATAGACAACTAATATTTATAAATATAAGTAAAAGATAATTTCAAATAGATCATGCCAAATCTTATAGACAATAGAAAAAGAAGAAATACTTCAAAATCATTCTATTTGATCTGGGTACACCTGATATTAAAATTGGAGAGAGTATATTATTATAAAGGGGAAATTACAAACATATTTCACTTATAAGTAAGGATGCAATACCACAAACAACATATTAACAAGTTAAATTAAAAATTAATGTTTAAGTAAAGTACTTTGGTCAAAATTAAATCCAATTTATGTGAGAATTAGTCACTATTTTGGGGATGAATAATTTTTTGTTGTAGTATAATAGGATACTGAGCAGCATGTCTCTTCCACCCATATCATGCCAGCAGCCCCTCTCTTTCCACAGTTGTGACAGTCACAAGTCTTTAGACGTTGCCGTATAACTATATACAACATGGTCTATACTAGTGAAAACATTGTAAGTGTTCAAGAAATTTAATAGGGAATTAGTTTAGAGGTGTAGCTTGGGATTATCTTGTGGAAGAACTTAATGCAGAGCTGAGGACTCAGTTCAGTGGGTGGTGACATGATGTTGAACGGTTTTACAGGAGATTTTGTTTAAGAAATATTTTATCATGTCTAACATATGTATGTAGGACGTTTATAAATGTTGATATGGAAAATGAATTTTGAGGCTACTGGAATGATCTAGTGAGAGGGAATAGAGACTGGAAATAGGGGTGAGCAATGGAAATGTAGAAGAGGGGCTGGCTTGTGGGCTATTGTGTGAATTGGATATGGAGGACTTCACAAATCAGTAGCACACGACCATGACATTCAGGATTATTTCAGAGACCCAGATTCAGCTGAAGGGAGAATTGCAGTGGCTCTCATAGCAGCGTGCAGACCATGACATAGGCTTTGAGATGATGGTATAGAGGACGTGAGGGAGAGGAGTGAAATACCTTTGAGAAAGAAGAGCAGGGATGTGAGTGCAGAACCTGAATTGGACTGCAGTACACATTTCGAGGTGTCTGCTATCATCAGATCTTCCCAGATATGCTACCTTCTGTCACAACCCCGATGGCCCTCATCTCCATCGCTGCAGGAAGGAACCAGGCGTGATGTGGATTAGAAGTACAAGCTTGCAGGAGACGGGCTAACCTTGATTGCAGGATGGCCCCGAGCAACCTCCACAGTAGCCTTTGATTGAAACGGTACAAGACAGGTGAGGGGGGTATTGGACAATGACTGTGTGCCTAAGGATCGCCATGGGCTCCGGCTCTTTCTCGCAACAAGCACCTGCGGACAAATTGCCCAAGGGTCCGCCCCCCAGCTGCAAATCATCTTGCTCAGAGGTCCTCTGGCTCTTGGCGACCTCTACAACCTTCCCAGGGGGGTTAGTTATTATGCCCCCAGTTTGCAATTAGTGCTCCTAAAAGACAGTTGGATAGAACAAGGATTGGCAAACTCTTTCTATAAATGGCTAGCTAGTAGATAAGTATTTTAGGATTTATGGGTTATCTTTGTAATAGTGACTTGACCTCTGTGTTATAGGATGGAAACGGCCACAGACAATATGTGAAAAATGAGTGCGGCTGGCTTCCAATAAAACTATTTACAAAAGCAGGGGGCGGGCTGGATTTTGACCCATGGTTGTAGTGTGCTGACCCCTGTATCAGAAGATGGCTTTATCAGTATCAAAATTATAGGTACAGTTCTCCCATGGAATGACCTTTTCTTTGTTCTTAAAAAGCAGAGGAGTAGTTAAGAGCCTGGTTTCTCATAACAAGTATGTCTATGTTCACATTACACCCCTGTAACTTACTGGTTGTGGGTGACCTTGGGCAAGTAACCTTGAATGGCCTGTCATTTAAAAACAAAATTCACACTTCCTTCAGTGACCTATGAGGCCCTGTGTGATCAGATATATGCCTACCTCATTTTACTTTATTCTTTAACACTTGATTATTCCAGTTGTAGCCATCTGACTCTTTTTTTTTTTTTTTTGGGGTTATATCATTTTATTTCAGTCATAAGTACATGCATGTATATATATCTATCTGTCTATATATATGTATATATATCATAGTGTCTTTTTTTTTTTTATTATAGATAAAAATATGCACCATAGATGTGGCCCAACCCATCACCCTCCCTCCACCCAAACCTCCCCCCTCCCTTCCCCTTCCTTGGTCCTTTCCCCATAGTCTTGTGGTATAGTTGGGTTATAGC
>CAUYPK010149542.1:0-10135 GCA_963574355.1 Loris lydekkerianus | reverse complement strand
ACACCTGCAGTGCATCTTACAAGGGCATATGTGAAACTTAGTAAATGTGGAATGTAAATGTTTTAGCACAATAACTAAGAAAATGCCAGGAAGGCTATGCTAACCAGTGTGATGAAAATGTGTCAAACAGTCTATGAAACTAGTGTACCACATTAATGTACACAGCTATGATTTAATAAAATAAATAAATAAAATAAAATAAAATTTTACAGGAGGTCTATTATCATTGATCTTTTTTCTGGAATTCATATAGCACTTTTATTTGTATTTCTTGGTCTTTTTATACTTAAAAAAAAAAAGTCTACCTCAAGTATATCTTTATTTCTGCTCTGTCTCAACTATGATCTTTTCCCTCAGAAGTACATATAATTTTTAGGTTGGATCTCCATTATCTGACTCTGCATCGATTATCAAGTCCTTCCCTATTTTATCTTTTTGCTTTGTAGTAATATTTTCAAGGGGTCCCCCGCATCACTGATTCAAATTTTTATCACTTTCAAGTTCTGTTCTCTGCTACCTCCTTGTGTTAATTCCCGTCCATTAATTCTACTCTTGCCTTTTTAGTTTTTCAGAACTCTTCCACATGCCATGGTAGCGCAGCAGATATGCACGGAGGTTCTTGCATCACACCCCCTGTGTTTTAACCATCGCATGACTACATCCTTCACTCCTATAGCTGTTAACTCAATTGACACCTCAGGAAGTAAGGCCTCTCCTGACCATCTTTTTAAAAATTGCACCATGCTCTCAGACTCCACATCCTGTTTCTCAACTTTATTTTCCTACAAATCACTGATCACCATCTAACACACTTTACTTTTTACTTACTTCATTTGTAGGTTGCCTCTTCCCCCGGGTATATTCCTGCACCTAATACGGGTTCTATTGTGAACCTGAGATAAATACTTTTTAAATAAATACATGAACAAAGTAGTGAATAAATGAATTTCCAAGAATTTTATGTAGTTACAAGTAAAAAGTCTTTTATTCCATCATACTTGAAAAGATTCTTAGTAAATATTAGCTGATTTTTTAAATAGAAAGAAGCATTTTTTTAGATTAGCCCCATTGTATAAAGTAATGTTACTGTGTAAAGCAAGCTAGAGTATATATCTGTACTATATGATCATATCATGATATTGAACCCTTAAAGGAAAGAAAAAAATATATCTTAAAAAGAACATACCTAACTAAAGAGACAGTTCTTCTGTTTCCCTATTTGATTTCAGCCTAAAGTTAATCTATCTTCAAATTAAGATTCTATTTCCTTTCTTTGTTAATTAATTAGAGTTCTCTGTAGGTTCTAGCTATCAACCTTTGTCATACAAATATCTTTTCCCATTCTAATGGTTGTCTATTTGCTTTAATTGTTGTGTCCTTAGCTGTGCAGAAGCTTTTCAGTTTAAGTCCCATTTGTTTATTTTTGTTGTTTTTGCAATGGTTGCTAAAGTCTTCTTCATAAAATCTTTCCCCAGGCTGACATCCTCAAGAATTTTTCCCATACTTTCTTCTAGGTTTTTTATCATTTCATGTCTTAGCTATAAATCTTTTATCTATCTCGAGTCAATTTTTGTAAGTAGTAAAAGGACTGGGTCCAGTTTCAGTCTTTTGTATGTGGTTATCCCAATCTACCTGCACCATTTATTGAACAGGGATTCTTTTCCCCAGGTGTGCTTTTGTTTGGTTTATCAAACATCATATGGCAATAAGAGACTGGTTTCAATTTAGAATCGCTAAGTCTAAACGCCCACCAACCCAGGAACAGACTCCCAAACTGTGGTATATGTAGACCATAGAATACTACTCAGCCATAAAAAAGATGGAGACTTTACATCTTTCTTATTAACCTGGATGGAGTTGAAACACATTCTTCTTAGTAAAGTATCACAAGAATGAAAGGCAAGTACCCAAGGTACTCAATACTAACATGAAGCCAGCAGACCATCTGCTACATGCCCACATTGGAGAAAAACTCAATTCATTGCAAGTTGGGGGAGGGAGAATGAGAGAGAGGAGGGAGAAGGGAGAAGGGGAGGGGATTGGTGTGCTCCCACTTAACGGGCACAATATAAGGGTATACGGCACACCTCTCGGATGTGAGTTCCTACAAGAGGGACTCTACCTAACAAATGCAAACATTATAACCTAGTTGCTTGCACCCTCACATTAATTTAAATTAAAAAAATATATATTCTATTACCCAGCCTATAACTTTATTCTTTACTCACTTACTAAACCTAGGATTATCTTCAGAGTATTGCAATGTGTTCAGAGAGGTTGGACGTGCAGAAGTGTCCGTGGCCACAACAGTACAGAGTTTTCTTTGTGCTTTACTCCCTAAAGTCCCCTGAGACAAGTGGAAGAAAAAGTCATTTTCTAAAAATAAATCATTCACTCTGAATGTCTATTCATTCTATTTATTCATGTTAGAATTTATTCAAAGCACAATTTTATTTTTGATTCACAGGAACTTTAATACATTGGAACACAGAAGATTACATTTAACTTTTCTCATGATTCTCCACCCTTCACTTCAAGGTTTGGGCTCAGATGGCTAAGTTAAACTACTGGTTAAACTCAGGACATGAAGTGAGATCGTTGCCTTCAGGCCAACCCTAACTGAGGGATACCACAGTGCAAACCACTGAAGCTGCTGTTGCTTTTTTTTTTTTTTTTTAATTCTGGAAAAAAAAAAGTTTGTGGCAAGACCATACTTAGCCAAGAGGGCACTAACTATTGTTGAAACTTTTTCAGTTTTCTATTTCTATTCTTTTACTATTTCTGGATCTTTACATGACAAAAATCTTCTTTAAAAGATCCTAATGTCCATTTCATGAAATCTGGTTTAAACCTGAGTAGCATCTTTTATTAGTCTGCCTATTTTCCTCGCACCAAGAAGGCATCCTAGAGTCTCAGTGTAACTGAAGGGGATTGGAACTGCAGTCTTCCTCCATTCTCGAGAAAAGAAAATAAGATTATTGAACATTTAACCGACCTCTGCTACAAACACAATTAATCTGCTTCATATGGTGCAAAATAGAGCTTTTCACCAAGAGGTCAAGAACAAGCATTGTTTCAAAGACATGTAAGATGCTTAGGAAATTTGACCACATGATGGGCCATAAAGCAAGTCTTAAAAATTTCAAAGTACAGTGTGATGCAGATTATACATCAAGGCCACAATTTAAATAAAATTAGAAGTTAATAATAAAAATAAAATAAAATGCACTGCAAACCTGCACAACTAAGAAAGATACTTCTAAATACAAATAACTATAATGAAAATGAAAATATTTAGAACGGAACTACGACCTACTGCAATGTACACAATAAATTTCTTATAAATAATTTGGTAGTCTTCAATGCCTATGGTAAAAAAAAGACTTCTGAAAATTAATCAACTAAATATTAGATGTTGGAAAAAAGAACGGAAACCTACTGCACCCAAAAATGAAGGGAAAAATAAAGGATCGAAATTGAAGGATTAACAAACATACATGCAATATCAAGACTTGACAAAGCCAAAAGCTGGTCCTTCAAAAAGACGGATCAGACGAAGGTTTCTGGCAAGACTGATGAAGTAAAGATGGAAAGACAGCATAAAAAATCACATTTCTGTGAGAACTGGAGATGGGTCAACACCATGTTGTCCTGGCTTCTGTCATAACTCACAGGCAAACTTTCGCATTGTCAAAAGCAGCAGTCCCCAAACATTTTGGCCCCCACAACCAAGTTTTGAAGGCAATTTTTCCACAAATTAGGGGGTGAGCTGGGGGATGGGACAGGAGGTTCAGCTCACCTGGTGATCCTGTGCCCACAACTCCCCACG
Organism: Loris lydekkerianus; assembly: GCA_963574355.1. NCBI lineage: Eukaryota > Metazoa > Chordata > Mammalia > Primates > Lorisidae > Loris > Loris lydekkerianus. The sequence continues at coordinate 6,306 of CAUYPK010149542.1, read as the reverse complement.
CTTCCCACCCTAACAGGCCACACGGGCTAGTGCCGGTCCACATCACAGGGATTGGGGACCACAGGTCTAGAGCACTGATGGTCTATAGATTAACTGATGGTCTACAGATTAAGGAGGAAGACGTCCTCAGATTTCTCCCAGCAGGAACCACTCAAGGGCATGAACGCTCACTTTGTGAAGGAAGACTGATGGCATCTGCATCATAACTCAGAGGGATCCTGGGAAGAGCTTCTGTGGGATAGCTGATGCCACTGAAAACTCAGCTGACATCAGCGTCATATCCATGAAAAACACGGCTAGCTGGCTGTGCCCTCTGATTGCTGGACACGTCCCTCCCAGAACTGACCAGGTCCAGGCAGCCTTCCAGGAGTTAATCAGATGCTAAAACTGTTTGATACGTAGTTGAGAAAAATCAAACTCAACCTCTGCCTCTTACCACACACAAAAGTCGATTCCAGGAGAATACATGACCTAATCTGAAAGGCTCTATTCTAACTGGCACATTTAAAAAACATGTTTCCACATTCATAGTGTTGAAACTACATAAAGTTAAGTTTTCAGGCCTGTAAATGTATGTTTTACAGTTATAAAGCAAAGCTTGTAAATGACTTGTAAAAAATTTCACATGTGGTAACTATGGGGGGGCCACAGAGGAGAAGGCAGTTGGGGAGGGACTAGAAGCTGGTTTTTCCTTAAAAACATTCTATTTTCTATTCTATTCTACATTCTATTCTATCAGTAGCATTCTATTTCTGAAGGTAGCTGGTTGACTCTACAGGTTTCCTAATGAGGATTATTATTTTTATACCTTATACGAGGTTGGACAATTAAGTTTATGATCTCATCCTAGAAAACGTGCTACATCCCTCGTTGCTGACTACCACTCCCCCTGGGAAGCTGTGTACCAACACCGGTGCCCACTTCACCCGTCAAAGCAATTTGGGAACTCTTTCTGGAATGACCTTCAAAACTGTTGTTGTATAAGGGCAGACTATTAAGTTTGTGAACTCATTCTAGAAGAAGTGCTACATACCTCATTGCCAAATATCACTATAGTCACCAGATGGCCAAAGCGAGAGTTTGAAGGTGACTTTCGAGATATTCAGCAACAAGGTATGCAGCACTTTCTCTAGGATCAGTTCACAAACTTAACCCCCCAACTGTGTATATATGAAATGTACTTATGTATGTAATTATATCCAATCAATATTCAATGTTTATATTTTTAAGAATAAACTTTATTAATGCATACAGACATAAATGTCTATAAATCACCAAACAAGTAAATTCCAAGACATAGATGATGATAAACTCTGGAGAAGAGAGTGAGAATTAGGAGGGTGAGTGAAACGAGCAATATGCATTTATTTGTCATACTGCAAGCATTTTTGCACAACTACAATGAATGATGTTGAGGGTGAAACACACAATACAATCATATAATGGAATCCTCAGAGATACCAAAATCATGGTATCGAAGCTCATTTAATGATATGGGAAAATACCCAAGACATATCTTAAGAGAAGATAGAGCAAGTTATAAAACTGCATTGCAGTGTGAGACCACTTAGGTTTCTTTTTAATAAAAATCAATGAAGCATAACAACCTTTTGAAATTCAACAAGGTGGTGGTAATTTTGTGTGCAGGCCAAGGTTAAGAGGGAAAAGTATTTATTCATTGCTGTATTACTACCCTTAGCTTCTACGTAGTCTCAAGTAAACAAACTCATCCTGATCCTCAGAGGAGACACTGAACGGGGCTAATCAGGGTTTGCCGATTGCACCTGGAAGCTTCTCATAGGTCCAAGTGGGAAGAGAGAGAACAAAACTATATAACCACCCCTTCTGCCTGAGCCATGAGGAAACATTTATTCTTTGAGTCAACTCTCTAAAATCTGAGCCTTTAGAGAACAAGCTTCAGCTTTGTGCTACTTTATTTAAATATCAGTCAACCTTTGTGCTCCCCCTCCCTACATAGGAACATATGGTCCTATTAAAAAAAAAAAAAAATAGGTAATATGATATTGACCTCAAAGAAATGAAAGTCTTGTCGGAAAGGCAATGTAGGTATAAACCTAATACTGCATATTTATATATTGAAAATTTAATAACAAAAGAATCTTTTTACATTAGAGAATTTGTGGCTCATGCCTATAAATTTTGGGAGGCTGAGGCAGGAGGATCACTTGAGCCCAGGAGTTTAAGACTAGCCTGGGCAACATAGCATAGCCCCAGCTCTACAAAAAAATTAAAAAGTTAGCTGGGCATGTTGGCAGATGCCTGTCCAGCTACTCAGAAAGGTGAGGCAGGAGATCACTTGAGCCCAGGAGTTTGAGGTTGCTGTGCACTACCATGAGGCCACTGCACTCTAGCCAGAGCAACAGAGTGAGATTCTGTCTTAAAGGAAAAAAAATACACAGGGAGCTTGCACTCAGTAAATTGCCCGGTTTACAACCAGGGTAGTAAATTAATACAACTGAAATGTACAGAATTGAAGACACATTGAAACTGTGAACAAAAATATCATTGTCAGCTGCTGAGTACCATGTCACTTTTCAGATTCTCTCTCAAAAGTTTCCAATAATGGAGATTCACTTACTTCCTAACCCATGGGTCCAATAAAAAGCAGCTTTTCTTACTTTATCCAATTCTCTGTATAAAAAGCTTCCATGTTTTTTTCTCAAGTCTCTGAACCAAAAATATAAGTCTATGGGTATTTAGCTAGTGGGTCTGGGGAAATTTTGTTCACAAACGCGGCCCACAGTGACTCACCCACTGGCAGGCTGGATTCTCCCAGAGCCTGAGCCTCTCACATTCCTCAAACCAAGGCCAGTGGCTTCAGTTTACCACAATTTTGAGGCGACTCTTTGGATCACATGAGCTTAGAATTACATAATAACACATTAGAGTTTGAGGGGTCTTTAGTGAGGACATTTTCCCGGTTGAGGACAGACTTCCTTGGCATCTCTGCATTTCCAGTCCTGTCCAGGCTTCATGAAGTCCTTTCTCATCCCCCATGTGCACATGGTTGCTGTGTCCCATGAAGACTCACTGCACAACATCTGCCTTTCATTCACAGCCTGTGACGTACCGTGAGGACTTACATCAGCACTTGCAAAGGTGTGTGCCACGTACATTCATACCTCCTGAGCTCACCAGTAGACAAAACCTGCTCAGAAACTGTCTGTTGAGTGAATAGACAAAACGTATACATGTCTTACCACTCTTGAGTGCAAAATTCATGGCACAGTTATCTGTAGATTTCATGGATTTGACCCAAGAGTCCAATAAATGAATTGAGTCCAATTACTCTCATTTTTGTTCTGAAGAGACAGACTACTCGGCTTACTCTGAAATTTCTACATCAGATGCTGCGATGATGATGGTGCACGGTCTAACACTCACATGCCATCTGTTTTGTCCCCCATGTCTCCCTAATTTTCCTAGGAACGCCTGCATACATAAGCAATAAGTCAGCTCACTACAAAAGGAAGGAATTAAGTCAAGTCTACGTGCTGACAGGTTCCCTGGGAAAGTACATTTGGGTGAGGTAATGCTCATGCAAATTACAGTTTCTGTGAGGATTAGAAGCCTAACACCTTATTAGTACAGAAAATTAAATTTTAAAAGGAAGTGAATATGTTACACAGAAAAATGATGAAACAAACTTGACCCTAGAATGCCCTAACCTTTAAAATATGAGCAAGATACTTCTCAACACAGCCAAAAGAAAAATCATTTCTTGGTTCATTAGTTGATAAGTCAATTTGAAGCACACAAATAAGCACATTTCTGAAGCTGACCCAAGATAAGGAGCTGGGATTTCCATGGTGACATTACATTCATCAGAGAGATGGAAAGGCCATTGGAGACGCTGCTGGCAAAATACCGCTTCTGGAGTCTAATTTTCTTTTTAACCAAAGGCAGCGTTTCTATTGAGAAGAGATTCAAAAATAATGCAACGGAATAAATAACTCCGTTAGAGTTACTGAGAAGTAGGTTTTGACAGTTGGATGAAAACCCTGTTTTTTATTCCACAGTATTGGGATATGACTGACAAAAAAAAATTGTATATATTTAATGTAATATTTTTATATACATGCGCATTGTAAGGCGATGACCAAAATCAAGCTAAATGACTCCTGATTCGTGGGAGAAGGCAGAAATTCCCTCCTAGAACTTAAGAAATTTTACCAGACATCAGCAGTACACTGAAGATCCAAGATCATCAACTTTGGTATCTCTGCAGTGCCTCCATCAAAAGCAGATAATTATTACCAATCAATACATGCAGCAAACTTTTATTTTTATTCTTGTCAGTGTTCTGGATTTGATTTTTTTTTATTAAATCATAACTGTGTACATTAATGCATGATATACAATGTGGAATGTTTACATCAAACTGATTAACATAACCATCACCTCACTTCCTTATTTGTTATGGGAAGATATTTATTTATACTCTACTCTTAATAGTTTTTAAATACACCATTGCATTACGCATATTAGGTAAAGTCCCACCAAATAACTTTCCTCCCCTGGACCTCCGCCCTCCCCTCCCCTCTCTCTCCCCTTCCCTCCTTCTTTCTGGACTATAATTGTATTTTATCATTTGTATGAATGTGTAGGTGATTATATATTGGTTTCATAAAAGTATTGAGAACATTGAATATTTTTTCTTCCATTCTTAAGATACTTTATTAAGAATAATATGTTCCAGCTCCATCCAGGTAAACATAAAAGATGTGAAGTCTCCATCTTTTTTATGGTTGCAATTTGTTAATCCATTCATGGGTCATTGGGCACTTGGGCTGCTTCCATGACCTGGCAATTATGAATTGGGCTGCAATAAACAGTCTGGTGCAAATGTCTTTGTCATAAAATGAGTTTTGATCATCTGGGTATATACCTAGTAGAGGAATTGCAAGATCAAACAGTAGATCTACTTTTAGTTTCTTGAATATTCTCCAAACTTCTTTCCAAAAAGGCTATATTAGCTTGCATTCCCACCAGCATTGTAGAAGTGTTCCCTTCTCTCCACATCCACACCAACATCTGTTGTTTTGGGATTTTGTGATGTGGCCTAATCTTATTGGAGTTAGATGATATCTCAAAGTGGTTTTGATTTGTATTTCTTTGATGATTAAGGATAATGAGCATTTTTTCCTGTGTCTGCAGGCCATGTGCCTATCTTCTACAGAGAACCTTCTGTCCAAGTCTCTTGCCCACAAAAAAAAGGGGTTATTTGTTCTTTTCTTATTGATTATTTTGAGTTCTCTGTTTATTCTAGTTATCAGACCTTTGTCAGAAACATAGCATGAAAATATCTTCTCCTATTCTTAGGGCTGTTTGCTTTACTTACTGTGCTCTTGGCTGTGCAAAAGCACTTTAGTTTGATCAGATCCTAGTAATATATTTTTGGAGTTGCTTCAATTACTAGGGGAGTCCTCCACATAAAATACTTTCCCAGGCCGATTTCTTCAAGTGTTTTCCCTGCACTCTCTTCTGGAATTTTTATATTATCATGTCTTAAGTTTAAATATTTTATCCAGTGAGAATCAATTTTTGTTAATGGTGAAAGGTGGGGGTCTAGTTTTAGTCTTTTACAGGTTGCCAGCCAGTTCACCCAGCACCATTTGTTAATCCCCCAGTGAATGTTTTTGATTGGCTCATCAAAAATCAAATGACAATAAGTGCTGGTTTTATCTCTTAGTTGCTTCTCTATTCTGTTCCATAATCCAACTTTCTATTTTTGTGCCAGTACCATGCTGTTTTGATCACTATATATGTATAGCATAGCCTGAAGTCGGGTAGTGTGATTCCTCCTGATTTGTTTTTATGTCTGAGTAATATTATGTCTGAGTAATATATTGGCTATTCAAGATTTTTTCAGATTCCATATAAAACAAAGTACTGTTTTTTTAAGTTTTTTAAAGCATGATGTTGGTGCTTTAATAGGGATTGCATTAAATCTGCAAATTGTTTTGGGTAGTACGGACATTTTAATAATGTTCATTCTTCCCAGCCATGAGCATAGTGTTTTTCCATTTGTTAAAATCTTCAGCTATTCCTTTTTTTTTTTCTTTTAATTTTATTTTTTTATTATAGACAAAAATATGCACCATAGATGTGGCCCGACCCATTACCCTCCCTCCACCCAAACCATCCCCCTCCCTTCCCCTTCCTTGGTCCTTTCCCCATAGTCTTGTGGTATAGTTGGGTTATAGCCTTCATGTGAAAGCTATAGTTTAGCTTCATAGTAGGGCTGAGTACATTGGATAATTTTTCTTCCATTCCTGGGATACT
>CAUYPK010149541.1:0-18565 GCA_963574355.1 Loris lydekkerianus | reverse complement strand
AGTGCCCATCGACCCATGAATGGATTAATAAATTGTGGTATATGTACACCATGGAATATTATGCAGCCTTAAAGAAAGATGGAGACTTTACCTCTTTCATGTTTACATGGATGGAGCTGAACATATTCCTCTTAGTAAAGTATCTCAAGAATGGAAGAAAAAGTATTCAGTGTACTTACTTAGTCTTACTATGAAACCAATTTATAGCTTTCTTATAATTATAACCTAAGAATATGGTGAAGGGGGAAAGGGAGGGGAGGGGAGGAGGATGATGGGCGGAGGGAGGGTGATTGGTGGGACCACACCCTGCATTTTATGAGGGTACATGTGAAATTTACTAAGTGTAGAATATAAATGTCTTAACACAATAACTAACAAAATGCCGTGAAGGCTATGTTAACCAGTGTGATGAAAATATTTCAAATTGTATATAAAACCAGCACCTTGTACCTCATGATTGCATTAATGTACACAGCTGTGATTTAATAAAATAAAATAAAATAAAATAAAATAAAATAAAATAAAATAAAATAAAATAAAATAAAATAAAATAAAATAAAAATAAAAACCAAGAGTGAAAGTGGCCGTGGTCATAGCAGGTCTCCTGTGGTGGGAAGGATCTTTCCTGCCCTCTGTGCCAGAATCTCTGCTTGGCACAGGTCAGGATGTGTGCCACAGCTGCACAGGGCAGTGGAGGTTAAAGTTGACGGCAGTTAAGGGGGTCTTTCTGCGACAATCTTTACTGAAATCTGTATTCTCTCAGCTCTAGGGCTGCTGGTGCCCGAGCATTGTAGACTAACCCACATCAGAGACCACTCTGCACAGAGATGCGAGTCCTTCCCGCTCAGATGTCCCCAGCAGCTCAGCAGGATGGAGCCAGTGGGAGTCTCTGTTTTCTCACATGCAGAGACAGGGAGTCCCGGGCAGCTTCCCAGCACTGGCAGGGCCCTGGGCAGATCACGTCCTCCAACTCCCCATCAGTAAAAGAAACGGTCACTTCTAGGGGTTGGGGAACAGGGCCACATGAGAAAGCAAGTTAAATCACTGGGGGAAAAGATGATGTTTTAAGCAGCAAACAAAATAGTTGAGCTTAGATACTGGCCTCAGACACATCTCAATTTAAATCCCAATCCTGCCACCATCCGGGTGACTTTGCTGTGTTCCCTCTACTAACTGCTCAGCCTCAGTTTCCTCAACTGGCGGCGTGCGGGCGTTCCAAGTTCTCTGGAGCTGCACCTGCCCACTCCCTCCTCTCCTCTCTGAGATACGTATCACCGTATCACTGTCCGGCATCACCCCGTTTATCTATTTATTTTCTTCTCTCATAGAGAAGTGATAGATGTCTGAGTAATGCTCACCAAATAACCGAAGATTAGCTAGCTAATCATTCCTACGTTTTAGAATGCTTCTGCTTGATAATTATTAAATCAACTTGCAAGCAATAAAATGTGTGTATTTAAGGCAGCAGTCCCCAAGCTTTTTGGCAACAGGGACTGGTTTCCTGAGAGACATTTTTGCACGGACAGGGGGTGGTGCAGATGGGATGGGAGTGGAGCTCAGGGGGGATGCTGTGCACCCCGGCTCCTAGCAGGCCACACACTAAAGTTTTCAAACCTTTGAGTGAAAAGTTCTGTTCTAGATGGAGGGAAAGCACACAGGCTGAGAAGAGGCCTGGGACTTCGGTTGCTACAGCACTTTCAAAATTGTGGCGTTCACAGGTGTAGGAAAAAGTTTCTATCTGACTCCCACCCTGGACGCCCTCCCTTCTGTGCCCTCCTGCCCCACCCTTTGAGAGACATGAATTTTCTTGCCGGCCACATTTGCTTTCCACTATTCTCGTGAATCTCAGGCCAATTTTTTCCACGTTTTCAAAGCAAACCCAGCTCTGAGGGTGTGCATGTTTGGAATGGGGCGGGGGGCTTGCAGGTTTCAGGAAGTTCCCCCAGAGGGAGTTCAGGCTGACTTGGGAGTAGGACATCCTCCCCATCAAGCAGCTGCTGTGTAACTTTCAGTTCTTTGGGGATGGTTGCACCTGCACAGGGTGTGAGCCAGAGGCACAGGGAGAGGCTGGGGCGAGAGCCACCCAGAAAAGAAACATGCAGCAGCCAGGGTTGGAGTCTGGAAAAGATTCTGATTAATTTGGCTCATTCCTGCCCTCCCAATTCTGATGTTCTTTTCAAATAGCGTAAACTATGGGTGAGGGGCCAGCAGTTTAACATTGAATGCTTGGGACAGCCCAGACGTCAGGCTCAGTCTGATCTGGGGTGCAGCCCCTCTTCCTCCCCCAGGCATGCGAGCATCTGGTTTGGCTCTCGCTTATCTGAACGCCTCCAATTGCAACACCATCTCCTCTGTGGTTTCACTGTTCATTATGAAATCATGTTTTACTTTTAAAACACAATAATGGTGGAACCAAGCTAATTAAGCACCAAAACCAAAATCTCAGAGTAGAGAGAGTTTTTTTTCTCCACTACCAGAGAGTTGGAACGAGATTATTACCAAATCTGATTTGCAATAGGTTAAGAGTGAAGTGCCACTGAGCGTTTTAATTGGTGTTGGTGACCTTGAGCGGAAACAGGGAAAATGACAGCAGAGCAGAAAACGGTTACGACTGGTGGGAATGAGAGACCGGGAGCCTCACGTTGTTGCTTTTGGGGTTCAGTGCTCCACACACACACCCTTTACCCCTCCATATCTTCATCTGTGAAAGTAGGATGGAAATGTCCAATTACTTCCATGAAGTCCCCAAGACTTTGATGGCACACTAATGTCACACGCAAGGCACAAAAGTCAATCCTAGGGCGGCGCCTGTGGCTCAGTGAGTAGGGCACCAACCCCATATGTCGAAGGTGGCGGGTTCAAACCCCGCCCCGGCCAAACTGCAACAACAACAACAACAACAACAACAACAACAACAACAACAACAACAACAAAAGTCAATCCTATATGTGGGCGTGTCTGGATAGTACTAACACCTTTTAACTCACTCTGAAAGTTTGATCTCCCAATGCGAGGTTCGGCAAAACACAGGACCTATGAATTCTGAGATGAGGTTACTGGCGTGGTCACCTTATCCCAACTAATTTCATTTTCTCTGCTAATGCCCCTCTCTTCCCAGGGTTGCTGAGTTCCTCTGTCATCTGCTGTAAATCCTCTGTTGTTCCTGTCACCGTGGGGCCACTAGCTGGGCTGACAGAGGACCTTGAGGACAGTGCACACCTTGTTCCGTGGGTGGACAGAAGCTGCTATTCCTGGATGCCCACCATTAGACCAAGCTGCCAGGAAATTGCCATTATTTTGGGAGGGGGGAAGTGTGGAAAACAGTCAGATACTGGCAATATCATAAAGTTCAAACACATTTGCACACAAGGTGCAGAAAGAAGACACTTAGGTGTTGCCAGAGGTGGTTTTGTACTCAGGTCATGGCATGGTTTGTACCTGGTTCAGAACTTACGTGGCAGCTTTCAGCAGGTGTCCTAGCTTCTCGGGCCTCACTGTCCTCCTCTGCAGAATGGAAGTAACAGTAGAAGAGATGTCATGGGGAGGGTGTGAAGAGCAAGTGAAGGGGTGAAGGGGGAGAGCTCAGCGAACCCACCGTGATCGCCAAGTGAGGAGATCCCATGCCAACGGCTTGCCCGGCGCCCCCGACCCTGGCTCCTCACCGCAGCCAGCTGCCTCCTGTCCTCTGGGTCAGTTGAGCCTGGGCCTGAGAGGCTTTCTTTTTCTTGGTCTCAACATTTCCATCAGCCAACACCCAGACACCATGTTTCTTTGATACTTTCAGAAGTGACTTAAGTCCCTGGTTTTGTACGAGAGTTAAACGTGAGTCCCTCGAAGCTCACTTGGCTGCCAGTTATAAAAACAATCTTGTATCCTTGTGTAACAGAGATATTTGCTCAGACAACTTTCAAGCTTTGTGGGAGTTTAGAGCCTCATTGATTTCAGGGAGGTCTCAGCCATCTCTCAAGTTGAGCTTCATCTTGTTTTTAACAAGGTTGTCTTTTCCCCTTAACTCAATTTCTCCCGTCTTTTCATTCTCAAGGGCTGTATATTTTGGTGGCTTTTACAGTTGGGTTCTAATTTGCTCAATATGACTAAAAAGCAGCCCTCTAGAGGTACCAGGCTTATCCCAGGAGCTCCCCTGGAGTCACACGAGCGTTTGAGGGCACTCGATGGCCTCCTCAAAAACAAGCACATAGATCAGGCCTGCTTCCATCTCCCCTTCCAGCAAAGGTGCGTAACCAGTACCAGCCTCCCGACCAGAGGCTACAGCCACCTCACCCGCGTCCCCCACCCATCTGGCAGGCGGGTGCCAGGATTCTGGGGCAGGCGCCAGGTGGGCTTGGACAAGCTTCTCCGCCCGTCTCCTGCCCATGGTCCCAGCGCCTGTGAGTCTCGCACATCCCAGGACAGGACGTCCTGTGTGCTTTGGGCACCCCCACTGGAGCGCATCCTCAAGGAAAATTCGTCCCTCGGTGCTGAGTCCCTGTACCCTCAATTCACCCCACTGCTGCTTTGCCAAAGGTGATGTAAGAGGCAGGAAGAGGGTTGAAGCTTCAAAATGTACATTTTTTAAACCATTAGGTTTTGTGAACCAGGAAGTTATATTTGTCTAAGAGAAAATTTGCTGTATCCCCAAAGACTTCATCAAGTTCACAGGCTGAATCTGCCAAACAGGGTGGGGCCCAGCTTCTGCCTCCTGGCTGCCACGTGAGAGGTCAGAAGGGCTGGAAGTTCAGGATGTCCTCTGCCCTTTGTCCTGAGTGACCCGGCCAGGGAGAAGCCTTCCCCTCGTGGATGGTGACCTCTCCCTTGCCCATGCCCCAGCCGAATCCTCCTTTGAACATAGGAACAACCATGTAGGAAAGAGGAGAGTGCCCTGGGATTTTAAGTGGGGGGCGGGAGAGGTCCCCTGAGGCAAGAAGGACCAATCCTTGTCTCAAGAAGGCTTTGCACAATCATTAAAAGAAGAATGAGAGCCCCCCACTAACCCAGGAGCTGTGGCCCTGACATAGCCCTGGACATGAGCTCTGCATTCAGTCCCATTTTATAGATGGGGAAACTGAGACCCAGAGAGCGGATCTCTGCTCCAGTACCTTGCACCCGAGGATGTGAATCTGACCCCAGGGTCAGGAGCCCCTGGGTGGATCTGATGAGGGATTCTGTGCACAGGCCACTGTCCTGGGAGAGTGTGGGAGGAAAATCGTGTCTGCTTGTGTGTTGTCAGAAGCCCACTCTATCCATCCTTCTGAGGGGAGATTAGAAAGGTGCTTATGCTTACGGCTTCCGCTCTGCCAGGTTCACAGGAACGCTCTCTGCACCATAGCGCCCCTGAGTTGGTGTTTTCTCCACACCCTCAGGGATTAATCTGGGGAAAGCCAGTGGCAGAGGCGAGGAGAGAAGGGGCTCGCCATGGCTCATAGGGTGGCCCGAGACTCCAAATTCGGTTCTCAAAGGGATGTTTCTGACTCTTCACTGTGTCACTGACGACCCTGCCTCTGGGCTGTTAGCCGCCATCCTCTGAGATGCTAAAGGTTTGAGAGGAGGGGGCAAAGATGCTGAGGACAGTGAGGCTCTGGGGGCTGAGGGGAGGGTGGAGCCTGGGGCAGGCTTCCAGGCTGCCCCCAGTCTGCTCCCAGCAGCCACTGTGCTCTCCTGACCCTTGGCCCCGGGACCCTAGGAACATCCTCCCAGGGGGTCAGCATGGAGGGGCGGAGCTGGATCATCTGCTTTGGGTTAAAATAAAACAAAGTCAGATTTTTTAGGAGATGAGAAAAAGAAAAAAAGAGGTGAGCTGGGGATCGAGAGTGACTCAGCCCATGGTCTGTGGATGGCCTGGCGTGTCCCCCAACCTGATGTTGATGACATCACCACAGCTGGGTGTGTGGGGACTCAGGGGTGCAAGCCTGCTGGGGTGCTAGGGGTCCCCTCACTTCCTGGGCACTGTACCCTCAGAAGGCCTCTGGGACGAAGCGGCCCTGTGCCAGCATTGGCCTTCTTAAGGTTCCGAGGGGCCGCCAAGCTGTAACTGGAGACTGGAAGCCTCACAGTCTGACCTTTCACCTCATCTTTGCTAAACAGGCCTAATTACTGCCTGCGTCTGTCACTAGAGCCACAAATGGCCCATTCAGGTCAGGAGGGAGAGCCCTGCCTGGAGAGCACTGCTGACCGCTCCCCGGTCTGAGGAGACCTATCTCCCGGCAGGCCTTTGGGAACAAGGGGGGAGTGGGTGTGCGGCAGTTCCCAGGTGGCCATGGGACCCAGCTGGCAATGGTGTGGGACCCAGTAGCTTTAAAGATTCAGTGTGTGTGTGTGGGTGGGTGGAGGGGGCGTTTTTAAATACAGAGAACAAAAAAACTATTGCTTGGCACAAATGCATCGCATCCAAGTGCCCTAGTATGAAAGCTGGAAGCCCTTCACACGATGCGGCAGGCGCCACTCTGGATATATCCCCCAAACTTTGAAGGTTACATTTGTCCCTTTATGATGGGGCTTCTCAATATAAACCACGGGTTTGTCACCAAAGCTCTACTTGGTGGAAATAATCCTCAGATGGCTCAGAGCAACACCATGAAAGGAGAAAGCAGCCATGGGCTAAATGTTTTAGCTCCGGGTTCAAATCCTAGCCACTCACTTCTAGTGGGGCCACTTCCGGGAGACTTCAGCCAAGTTTCTGCAGTACTTTTTGTGCTTCATTTTCTTCTTCTGCAAAATCCAGGTTAAAACGCTGACATGAGACATGCGTGAGCCTGTGGGACTCCCGGCCTGGCATGTAAGCGGCCTCTTCACCTGCCCGCTCCTCCGTGCAGTCCTCCCTGGCTATCTCTGCCCTCCACCGCGTCCTTCCACATCCCCAGATGTTTGCAGCGTGAGGTTGGAACAGCCCTGACTCCCTGAGTTGCGGCTGACGAATGGGCTCTGAGAACCCTAGCAGCTCCAGAAAAGCCCCCGGCTGTGGAAGAACGTCTCCCTCTCACGCTGGGCCCTTCTTTCGCCACTCCTCTAAATGAAGGTGTCCATCAGAGGCCTCTTAACTCAATTGCTCCTTAGCCGGTTGAGCCCACCCAAGTGCTATCAAGTCACAAAAGCAAGGATTTGAAGGAGCTGACACCTGTACACAGCCAGATGTTGACAGTTAGCAACTGCCTGTTTTACTCTATGTGGACTGGCAGCAGCAGGATTTGTGAAAAGCAATAAGAAACGTGCAGGAATCTTTTAGACTCTGCTCTGCTGGGTGCAGTGGTTCAGGTTGTTTGCTGACCAAGGTCCCTGGCCAAGGAAGCAAATGGGGGCTGGAAGCCTCCCCTGCCTTGCACTCGGCTCAGGGCCGTACTTGCCAGGGGGAAAAGCACCTTTTCTCATTTGCACCAAGTTGCCATGTGGGTTAATGACAGCTAGCTTAAATCAGTGGTTGGAAATCTCCTTGCCTTGTGAAGTTTCTGCCTCCTTTGTTAATCTAGACTTCCAAATGCAAAGCAAGGCTTTGGAAGCCTGTCTGCAGATTTGGGGCACTCCCTGGAGATTAAGCATTCTTACCCTAGCACATTAGCCCGACTCAGGGCTGTGATGGCTTCACCTCCCAGCAGGGTTGTTTTAATCCTCCATTCTCCAAGTTAAACACCTATCTTACAACAATAGCAGGGTCCATTAGCTGAGCTTTGCTTGCAGGAGCTTGGGGCAAAATTGGGGGTGGGTGATTGATGAGGCAAGGGGGGGACCCAGGAAACTAGAGAGCTTCTTACACAGATATCCGCATGTAGGATTATCTGCAGAGCTGTGAAGCCTGTGGGACCCAATTGCTGCTCTGCAAATGGCCTGTTTTCTCAGCAAAACCCTTTTATGTTTTACACCCAAGCAGACCTGTGGAAAATATAGACAGAGACTGGGTCTCTGTCAGATGACTTAAATACTAATTATAGTGGATGGAAATGCCTGGGGAAAAGAAAAGAGAAGTTTGCAGGTGGAAGATTTTTGCATACTCTCAAATGATTTCTCAACACGATAATTATTAATCACAGGAAAGGAAAAAGTGACTTTACAGGGCAGAGACCAGCGGGGCACTGCCTTCATTCATCAAGTGATCTGTCACCAGTACTGGGGACCGTGCAGATGACACAGGGGCTCCTGACATGAGGCGCCAAGGAGGATAACAGGTCACTTCACAAATCCATACAGAGTTGTCAACCAGGTATTGATCTTTACTCTTCAAAAACAGCACAGTCAGGAGAGACTGAAGAACATTCTGGAATACAGCAGAGTAAAGAGACAGGACAACTGAATGGGGCCTGTGATCTTGGATTGGATTCTGAACCAGAAAAACACACATCCAGTATATGGTCCTTTGGCTGTCAAGGACATTCAGGGGACCCCTGGAGACGCATGAACAGCTCTCCGAGGCATATACAGCATTGTCTCAGGGACAGTTTCCTTGTTTTGATACCTGTGCTGTGGTTGGGGAGGAGGCATCCTTGGCAAATACATCCCCTCTCGCTGTGGTTGGGGAGGAGGCATCCTTGGCAAATACATCCCCTCTTGCTGTGGTTGGGGAGGAGGCATCCTTGGCAAATACATCCCCTCTTGCTGTGGTTGGGGAGGAGGCATCCTTGGCAAATATATCCCCTCTCGCTTGTTTGTGTAGAGGCAAAGGCTTCATGTTTGCCAGACGCCAAGATACAGATGTGGGGAGGATGGCCTCGCTTGGGGGATCTGGGTCGAAGAGACCCAAGGACTCCTCATATTCTTTTTGTAGCTTTCCTGAAGGTTTGGCGTTATTTAAAAATAAAATATTTAGGGCAGCGCCTGTGGCTCAAAGGAACAGGGCACTGGCACCATATACCGGAGGTGGTGGGTTCAAACCACACACACACAAAAAAAAACCTGCAAAAAAAATGTTTAAATAATAGAAAATAATATATGACTTTGCTTAACACCCACATACTCCCAGAGGCCTCCTGGGCAGCTCCAGCCCCCACCTCCACCCACGGTCTCTGGGGTCTTCTGTCCCAGGGCAGCTTCTGACACTTTCGCCCATCTGGCCACTTGTAATGAGCATTCCTATGTCTCTTTATTTTGTCCTCTCTCCAAACTAGACTGTGACAACTTGAGGGGGTAACTCAGGACTCACATACTTTGGTGGCCTCCACACGGACTAATGCTCGGGCACACACATATTCAGTGTTTGACATACAGGGTGGCAGTTGCCAGAGGAGCCAGGCAAGATTTCTATCTTGGACTAATGAACGAACGTGTGTCCTCAGCAAGAGGGATTCAGTGACAAAAGTCCAGGAATGGAAGGAGTTAGGCTGGGGACGTTACACCCAGCGGCCCGGGGTAGGACCCAGCTGTGCCCACCCCTCCTGAATTCTGGGCCTGCAAAGTTTATCACAGGTCACTCTCACTGTTCACAAGGTCATAGGGAGGATCAGCCCAGGTGACAGGCACAGCACTCAGCGTTCATTGCAAGGCACTGTGGCTTGGAGTGTCATTGCTATCACAACTCCAGTAAAACAAAAAAGCATCATGTTCTGCCCTAGACCGAAAGGCAGGAGTGTTGGGTGGAGGAGGCAGGAATTCTTTAGAAATTGGTCTGGCTTCACCAGCTTACCCACTGTCCTCACAATGTCTAATCCAATTCCTTTCTCCAAACAACCGTTCTGGGTCACTGACAGCAGAAATCAACTAAGTTAGTCTAATGAGTCGCAGCCCGAGAATAGCCTGTCTACTGACCAGAGGGCCATGTTCTGTGGGGACGTTATGGTAATTCTCTCAATAGCCATTGACAAAGGGATGATGCGAAAAACCCCAAACTCGGCGTCATTGACTTACCCCACCAGTTGCTGGGGCTGAACCAACTCAATTCTCGACTACTGAGGGCGTCATGCACCAAAGGGACCACTTGCCAGCAGCAAATTGTTGGAACAGTCAACTGGGGACGTGTCCAAAGCTACTGATGATCTTGGGTAATTGGATTAGGGGTGACTGGTTTGCCTTGGCATTGGCAACAGAGTCCTGTACATTCCCTCATCCATGTGGAAATGGACCAGAGGTTTCCCCAGGGACCGAATCCCGGGCATAGTCAGATGGCCGTGAGATGTGGACAGCACAAGAGCTCATCCCCACATCGCCCCTCACAGGAGGTGCTAGAAGGTGATGGGAAGGGGGAGGGAAGCAGATCGCGTGCTGTCTCGCTTCCTTCCTGACATCTGTTTTCTTTTGGACTAATTGGGAAGATAAAAATAGGTAGATGGATGCTGAGTTGCAGAGACAAAGAAATGGGGGTTTTCACATCTAACAGCCACCCTCAAATAATGGGACAGCTCCATTCTAGGACAGAAAGCTGCCTGGTGCTTTGCAAACATCTCTTTGATAGGAGCAGAGATTAGAACCCGCTTACATTAACTGGCAGGCCCCGTGGCCCATGCCTGTGGGAGGCAGGAGCTAACCCCAGGACTCTCTGAAGGCAAAGTTCTGGTTTCCCATTTTTTGAGGAAACCCCCACTGTAGTGACATTTGACTTGCAACCTAGCCATCCCCCACACCTGCTTTTAGGGCTTATCGTAAGAACTCCAGAATAAGGACCAAAACATGGACTGACCATGACCTGTGAACTTGCACCCCGGGGTGAGTCACTGTGCCCTGTTTCATGACTCAGGGGGCTTTGGGGTGAGGACTATGCCAGAGAAATCTACATTTCCAAGGAAACTGCTGTGCCCCCGCCCTCGGCAGTCCAGAGCATTTCATAAAGTCTGAATCAGCAAGAAGAATTTTCCAGTCCGATGACTCTCCCTTCGATCCGCGGGAAGGACCTTCAAGTACTGAGCAGAGCTTTCCTTATTTGAAGGAGGTTTGTCAGGACAAAGAGGTGCCCGTGGGCCTCCCTGCCCTCCCTGTGTGAACATTTCCTGAGCACTTGCTGTGTGGTGTAGTGGACATGACACACCCAGCTGCTGCCCTCAGGAAGCTTAAACCCTCAGAGAAAACTCACTTTCAGCCCCTCAGTTGGTTCAGCTTGTGACAAGTTCTCCAGAAGGCGTGTCTGTGGCAGCACTTTTTAGCTTATGTGTTTTGATTTTACGGATATAGTGTTCTGTTTGCCTGGGAAGCTCATGTTTGTACGTATTGAATGTTCAACATCAATCGATATTATGCCTTCGAATCTCAGTTTCTAATGATGTTCCACAGCAGATGACATCTGAATTTAAAGAGTTTGGCATGCATCTGCCTTTGCAAATTAATTAGGTTGTAAGTCACCCACCGGGGGCAATCTCTCTTGGTTTGGACAGCCTGCATTACCACCCTATGAACCCCGTCCACACCTCCTAGGGATTGCTGATAGACCCTGCACTTTGTTCTGGAAGGGGCTGCTGCATACTTCTCTAGCTCTCTGTGAGTAGAGTCCTGTCAGGGTCATTCTACCATTTGCCAGTAACTTGGTTTCCATAGAGACATGAGACATGATGGGGGCCACTTGAGGAGGGAGAGAGTGGTGTCAGCCAGGAACCTACTGAGATGGGATTTCCCCTCTAATTCAGAGACACACAGGGGAAAGGGTCCTTCCAGGTCTTGGACATTGTGTGATATCCGGAGATTCTGCAGCCACTTTGTGACCATGAGGGTCCTACCCAAAGTGCTTTTCAAGCAAAGGGACTTGGTGATAATCATGGCAGGAACGCAAGCGTAATCCAGAAAGGTTCCAAGGAGGCCAGTGCTGTGGTTGGCTTCACTGACATCTGTCACCTTATTCTATGCAGCTGCAATGCTTGTAGCACAGAGAGTCCCTCAGTGTGCATTGGACCCCTTCCTGCGGATGGTCATCCCTCAGAAATTAGTGTCCCTGTGCTCCCTACAGACACTGCTTCTGATGTCCCCACAAAGGGAGGGAAACATCACAGTGGCACTATGGCTGATATTTTTGGAACGCTGTTTCAGGTGAAGGTTGAGGTGGAAGTTTCCAACCTTTTCTTGCCTGGAGTTCTCTAGATGCTCAGGAAATGTTTGCTGAATAAATAAGGCAGGCAAATCATGGTTTCCAACCAGGGCGCTCCACTTGTCTCTACCTGTCTATAACTTGGGGAGCAGCTACGAGGGCTGGGGGGCAGGAATAGAGCTGCCGGTGGCTTCGTCGCCCTGGCACCCTCCTGTGGGGTCCAGCTGCTGTGTCCCACCTACAGCTGGGCTGCCTCCCACAACCCTGACCTCCAGTCCTTCCCTTGCCTCTTCTTAGCCCCCATGTGCCACCCTGGGGGACAGCACTACTCAACATTGCTTCCCTACACCAGCGATTCAACCTGTGTGCCTCGAAAAACTTTAAAGATCATTAATTATTAATAAATTATTTTGGAAGGAAGTTCAAAGCATAGTAAATGTATTCTTTTCTTTCTTTCTTTTTTTTTTTTGATCAATATAATTTAAGTGTGGCTTGGAAGTTTAACTGTAGGTTCAAGTGTGCTGAGAGATAAACATGGTTGGAAAACAGCCCTACACCTTGCTCACAACTTTTTAAATAATCTTTTGTCCAACTCTCCTCAGATTTCCCAATGTGACTTGGCCACCGTGTCCTCCCAGAAGATAGACACTATGGTGCCCCCGTCACCTTGCACATTTAACTTCTACAACTCCACGATCATATTTTCAGTGGTGTTCACAAAAACTGGAAGAGGTTTCAAGTTGGTTATTCTGACAGGTGGTTATCCTGTCAGAATAACCACCACTGGGCCAGGTGACCTGGCCGGAGGGGCAGGGAGGAGGGGCCTTACATGTTTACTATATTTAAAGTTTTGAAAGAGAGGCCATCGCACTTCTCAGGGCAACCGATTGCCTGGAAACTGGAAGATCGGGAAAGCATCTATTGTGCTCTGTGACCTTGGGCAAATCCCTTGATCTCTTGCATTTTAATTTCCTTTGAAAAATCTGAGGTGGTTTGGAGTCCTCACTAATAAAAATAAACGTAAAGCCCTTTGCCAAAGCAAGTTCAATATCCATCCTCGGTGCTTTTTTCAGAGGTTATTTTTGTGTGCCGGTGCACATATGGGACCGTATTTGATAAGGTGTTTCCTGGAGGTGTTTATGGAAGTCCCTCCGAGCTAGGGGGTCGCTGAACACTAGGAGCCGGCCAGGCCTCCTCCAGCAGAGAGCGGTGGAGAAAGAGAATTCCATATGGACCCTATTTTTGTACCATTTTCCCTGAAATAGAATGGCAAGATTCTGTCCCCTTCGCCTCCTGTGAGTGCGCCCACCCTCTGAAGGAAGAACTTCCCGTGGCCTCCGGCTTCCTTAACGGGTTTCCTCAGACCCTTGCTCAGGGGAATGCCAGCGTGGCAGGAAGACCCGCGGCCAGGGCCTGATGGGGCCTCTGCTCTCCAGCCGTGGGTCTCCCTCCAGCCTTCCCAGTCCTCCTGGGGCAGCGGAGAGAGCTCTGCCCACAGAGGGGGCATCACAGGTCAGGTGGGCCTGGGGTTTGCTCAACACGGGTGTCCCTCCAAACTGTCCCCTGGCAGCACACTGGGTCTTGGCGGGAGATGGTGAGTCTTGCCTGCTGTGTGAAGGACCCTGTGATGACGAGTTTGGCTCATTCTCCATCATTCCAGGAAGCTGCAAGGTGCTCCAGGGCGGAAGCAGTGGCTCCGGGTCCTCAGCCCTGGTGCCCCCTAACTAGCTGTGCACTAACTAGGGGCACACTTTGCCATCCGGGAGGTGACTGTGGGTGTTGCCTGGTAACTTAAGGGCACCCCGGTAACTTTGAATTTCCAATCATCATGAATGATTTTGAGTGGCATGGGGCATATTTATAAAGGCGGTTTGTCATTAATCTAAAGTCCGTATTTGCCTGCCCTCTGTGTTTCCACTCGTTGAGTGTGGGCACAGGTGGCTGGCACAGGTAGGTTGCAGGCACGCCTGCCCTTCCCTACATCTGCCCGTCAGCCGGCAATTGTCGAGAGTGCGCTATGCACCAGCCTTGCTGCTAGAATCCAGTCTGTTCACAAAACTCTTTGGTGTCATTTTCTCTCTTTTACTGCCCAGTGACCCTGTGACCTGCCAGTAGGCGGGGATCTGATGGTGTTTACAGGGCTCAGCATCCTGAGCTCTCCTTCTGCACCGCCCCATGAGCTTCCCGAGGACACTCACCACGTGTGACTTAGTAGGCAGAGCGACCTCCTTGGCCATTTGCAGAGACCTGGACTGAGCTAAGAGCTGGGGAGCCCCCCTGCTGGGTGTGTACCCCGGCGGTGTCGCCCGGGTCCGCTGGGCACCTGCTCCCCATCCACTTGGCAGGGTGTTGTGCAGGTTCAGACAGCTCATCTGACTTAATATCAAGTCCCAGCACTCGGGATCCCGGGTTGAGACTCGGTGCCACTCCCCCCACAGGGCCCACCAGGCATGAGAGTCGCGACCAGGGTACCCACCCTGTAGCATAAGGAATTCTGCTTAACTTGGTGGAAGGAAGATTTTCTGTGTTCCTACTCTGTGTCAAGCTCTCGGTGACATGCAGGGGGCTTTAAAGGCGACGTGGGTTCAAGACCCTGCCCTTTTATCTGTGCAAGGTACAGATAAAATCCAGTGGCCTCAATAGGATTTGCTAAAGCCATTGTCATTATTAGAAATAAAAATATCGGGCAGCGCCTGTGGCTCAAAGGAGTAGGGCGCCAGCCCCATATGCCAGAGGTGGCAGGTTCAAGCCCAGCCCTGGCCAAAAAACTGCAAAAAAAATAAAAATATAAAAAAAAAAAAATCTGTGACAGCTAATACAGGGTGGACATAAAGTTCGTATGTAATTTGAAATAGTTATAACTTTAAATTACACGCAAACCTGATGTCCACCCTGTATCTGGAGACTCTGTGTGTGACACTGCTGTCCTGAGCGCGTTCCTGGATGACCTCATGTCACAAGGCCCTGTGTGGTGGGTACTGTCTTCATCCTTGTCTCATAGATGAGGAGGAAACCCTGGCTCTGAGAGGTTGGACCGGTGATTTTCAAACGGCGTGCTAGGGCCCACTGGTGGTTTTTTGCAGTTTTTTTTTTTTTTGGCCGGGGCATGGTTTGAACCCACCACCTCTGGTATATGGGGCCGGCACTCTACTCCTTGAGCCACAGTGCCGCCCTTGCCGCCTACATTTTTAAAGATCATTTATTAAGTTATTTTCCAAAGAAGTTCAAAGTATGGTAAGAATATTCTTTTTACTCTTTTTTTTTTTTTTTAAATCAACATTAAGTGTGCCACAGAGGTTTAACTATAGATTCAGGTGTGCTGTGAGATGAAAAAGTTTGGGAGACACTGGTTTAGATCAACAGTTTGAGGTCAAATGGTTTAGTAAGAAATAGTCGGCACTTGAACCCAAGGTACAGAGTTACAGAATAGAATGAGGTGGTGTCCACTGTTGTGGGACACAGGCAGTGAGCACAGCCTCTGACCCAGCGCCCCCAAGGAAAGTGTGTGCCGACGTCCCCAGGAGACCATCACCAGCATATGTAGTCAGGACTGGCTGAAATCACCAATGACGGGAAGTCTTTCAGCAGTTGGAGAGATCAGTGCGTCTCGGGATTGGTAGACGGTGGGGAATTCTAAAAGAGAAGGGACCGACCCTGCCACATGAAAGCAGGGCGAATCTCACTGACCCAACCCCAGGCAGAACAGCCGGGCGCCAAAGGGCACACCCTGCGTGATCCCTTTAAACTGTTCAAAAACAGTTCAAAATGTCTTCACTTAGCTGTGTCCCTGGATCCCTGTGTGAAGGGGTGTCAGGCTGTGTCAACCTGGCTGAGCTGGAGCCACTTTTCCCCCTACAAGGCCCAGGGTTGGAGTTGGCAGAAAGAGGGAGGCACACAGGCCTGGGGGGCAGAGGCACAGCAGCTGCCCGGCTGCCCCAGCAGGGCTGGGAGGTGCTGGTGGGTGGCGACTGGCCCTTCTTCCGCCCTCTTCTTCCCCTCTTCCAGCCTCGCTGACCCCCTGTGACCACCAGTCACAGAAGCAACTGTCCCTACAGGCTTCTGCTCCGGATGCCCCCCCCACACACACATGCTACTTTCCAGATTTCCACCATAGGAGGCTCCAGAACTCTCCGTGGGAAGGGCCTGTTTTCTGGCCCCCAGCTCCTCCCACGCAGTGTAGGGGCCACTCCCTGCAATAAATCCTCTGTCCCCAGCTCCCGTAGCTCTGCCACTGATAAGTGCTATCAGGAGCTGGAGAGTGAGGCCCTGGGATGGTGGGGGGCAGGGCAATGATTATTGAACAAACATTTAGGAAGAAGCATGCCTGTGATCTGTGTGATTTTCTGTACCTTTGCTACATTTCAATATGTGATTTTTAAGGGGTGACTTTAAGCATTGCTGTCAATGGCCACTATCACAATGCTTATTAAATTCCCACGGTATAGGCATGGAAAACGTCTTCACTTAGCTGTGGCCAGGCTCCTGGGTGGGACAGGGGATGCCTTATCTGGTGTGAATTCCCAGAGGCTGGCCAGGCCTCAGGGTGGGGCTGGTGAAGACCCCTGGGAGAGCAGTGGGGATTCAGCTGGGATCAGGCTGGGGGGGTGGGGGGGTGGCCTGGGAGGAGAGCCCAGACAGACTGTTCATTTACATTTTAATAGTCTCTTGTCTCAGGGGACATTGCCCAGAGCAAGGGACCCACCTCATAAACTGCCAGGGGACTTTTATGAGCTTCCCCACCTCTGGGGGATGCTGTGAAAGATGGTTCTCTGGCATCTGACTTTGCCTTTCTGCCACAACTGACCCCAGGCTCCCAGGCCTGGGGACCTTTCTTCCCCCTAAGAAATGGCTTTTGTTCCTTCAACAGTGCTTGCTAGGGATGGGGGCTATTCTTTCTTGGCCAGAGGCACCCCTGCCACACTCCCCCCAGCTGTCTCGGAAGGATTTTCTATGAAAGTTAGATGTACATTTATTTGTATACTTTATACATAGGCATAATTTCAATATTTTTATATTTATTTTGTGTGATGTATTATGTAAAACATATGCTGTAATATGTTTGTATATGTGTATAATAAACATGTATAAAATAATAATAATATAAATAGCTCTATTAAATATTTGTTTTTATATATACATTTTAGAATGCATCTGTCCCTCCAGTCCCTGTCTTTCTGCAAATGCAATTTTACCTGGGTAACCCCAAAGGACACAGTTTGTGGGCTCTGCACCATGTTTACTAATGTGGGGAAAACAGAAGGAGCCTTTTGGTGACAACAGTGGAAGTCAGGAGTAGGTTCCCCAGGCGGCAGGAAGACAGAGTATGGGGCCTGGGAGCCTGCAGCCCTGTGTTCCAGCCTCACAGGACCAGGGCAGCTGCCAGACCCACAGGAGCTGGGACAGGCTCTAGAGGATGCAGCCCACAGCCCTGAGACCCTGTCGGGAGCCCAGGTAGGGATGCAGAACTGGGAACCTGTGGGGGACGGCACGGAGGGACACACCTCCCCTCCTCCTCTGGTTCTCGGATGTGCGTCTGAGGGCAGAGCGATGGCAGCTCTGGCACGGACACCAGCGCCTGGGACCTGGAGGCACTAATGAAGTATTCACTGGGTGAATGAATGGAGGATCCTCCCCCCACCCCGGCTCGCCCCGCCCTGCTGTCTGCTCTCGCACTGGCCCCGTCCCTGCCATTTCCGATGAACGTGAATAGACGTTCTCCTGGGATATGTCTTTTCCTGCCAGACGTCCAACCGTCCAACCATCCAACCGCTGCTGCTCCTGAGACAAAAGATCCTGCCATGGACGGGAGATCCCTTCCGAGACACAGGGCCTGTGAATGGAGTGTGCCCCCTGGGACCTGGTGACTTCTTAAAAATTTATCTCAGTTTCCGCATAAACCTCTACCATGAGGTGAGCCAGCCACCGGATCTTTGCAAAGGCTTTTCAAGGAAGAACAAATGACAGTACGTTGGGTGCAAATGCTCATTTGAGGAGCTGCTTGTTGGCCCTCGCCCCCATCTCCAGGGAGCGCTGCTCACCCCTCTCTCTTTCTGCACCACTCTCTCACTCTGCACTGACTGCCTCCTTGTCATCTTCCTGTTTCCTTCTGTTGGGACAATGGAACTGTCTCCCTAGGGCTAATAGTGCCAGCCTCAGTGCAGAGCCTGGACCCAGCAGGGCCTCCTGGGGTCAGTGTCCCCATCCCCATCTCCATCCTCCTCCCCATCCCATCTTCATCCCCATCCTCATCCCCCATCCTCCATCTTCATCCCCATCCTCATCCCCATCCTCCATCTTCAGCCCCATCCTCATCCCCATCCTCCATCTTCATCCCCATCTTCATCCCCATCCTCATCCCCATCCTCATCCCCATCTTCCATCTTCAGCCCCATCCTCATCCCCATCCTCATCCCCATCCTCCATCTTCAGCCCCATTCTCCATCTTCATCCCCATCTTCATCCCCATCCTCATCCCCATCCTCATCCCATCCTCATCCTCTATCCTCCATCTTCATCCCCATCCTCATCCCCATCCTCATCCCCATCCTCATCCCCATCCTCATCTCCTATCCTCCATCTTAAACCCCAACCTCATCCCCAACCACATACCCTAACCACCACCATAGAACCGAACAGCAC
>CAUYPK010149538.1:0-20324 GCA_963574355.1 Loris lydekkerianus | reverse complement strand
CATGTTACCAGAGTTTTTCCTCTGATTCTGCCCCATGATTATTTTACACTGTTTGACTTTTCCTCTGGAGCTTTGTCGACGATCTGTACAGTGCTATGGCCTGAGAAACTGGGGACCTGTTTAGTGTGGTGGGGCTAAGTGGCTCTGTCTTGTTTTCAGCTGGTCTCTGTTCAACCCTAGTGAAACAGTTACTCTGGTTTGAAGTCAGCTGTGAAGAAATACCAGCAATTAAGTCTCTCTTCCCCCCACAGGTAACAATTGGATAAAGAAAATCAAACCTTCCTACAACCACACACCCAGGTCACCACTTGGATAGTCCTCGGGCAATTGGCTCAGTTCAAAAGGTCCAAATCAATTGTCTCAGTCAGCACCTGTCTCATGTGGGAGAGTTTAAAAGGTCTCTGGCAACTGGATCGCAGGTGTCTGCTGACAATTCATGTATGACTTGCTCTGGTGCTCCATGAATTCAGGAGTACCCACTCAGCAAATAGATTAGTTTGGGAAGGTTGATGCCTCCTTCCCCACCTTGTGCCTCTGTAACACACAGTCACTGATAAACCCACAGGGCTGTGATCCATTTGCCTCCAATGAGCAGATACTCCAGGGATTTGCACCTGCCTGAATCACAAGGAAATCTATATCTGTTCAGCCAGGCTGCTGTTCTCTGCCTCTATCCTGTGGGGGGAGTTGAGGCCTGATAACCTCAAGCACTTGATGGATGCTGGGGGGTGTTCACTCAGTTCCAGCCCTGCCCCTGATTGATGTTACTGACAGAATAGAATAACTTTGCAGGGATTTGTTTCTGTCCCTCCTAAATTCCCCTGCAGAAGAGAAGCTGTTTTGAATTTCCAGAAGCTGTACCTCAGGCTCTGTCTGTGCTGCTGTACGGTCTCGGCTGTTTGTATTTGTAGTACGGTTTCCTGTCAGATCCAGCCTCTGCCTGCCCTCCTTTCTTTAAGCTGATGGTCACCTGGGGGCCGTGTGTGTCTTAGGCTTAGTAAAGCGGTCTTCTGGGTCAGCCCCACCCTGGGAATCTCCTGGCTCTGTGGGTGCGTTTTCTATTCCCCGCGCTCTACCCAGTCCAGTACCGCCTCAGCCAAACCCTTTACTCATGGGGCCTGCATTTCTGTCCCAGATCTGTTCTGCAGTGGTTTCCTCCTGAGAAGATGCCTAGCCTCCTCTGGTTGCCCAGAGAGACAGGGGTTGTGACTTCAGAATATCTGGGGGTGAACCCTATTGTTCAAACAGCTGTTGCTCTGCCCCTTGGGGCACCGCTGCTGTGGTGTAGTTCCCTCTCAGCCAAGTGTCCTCTCCTCACTCCCGTGCTGCAGAATCAGCACTGACCAGCTGCAATCCAGGCCCTGTCCACAACCCTCGAGAAATCACCCAAGAATCTGGACTCCTAGGGGACAGTACTCCAGACCTCAGAGTGAGATGGAGGGGAGTGCTGGGAGCTCAGAATTGTAGGTAGAGAACATATACAGTTTTATACAGTTTTATGTCTGGAAGGAAAGCGCCATGGCTCCATAGTAGGGGAGGTAGGTCCAGTTTTTAGAGGGTCTCTCCCGTGGAGTATAGTGGGAGGACTTTTGAACTCTGCTCATTTGTTTGCGGTGAACTCTGAGCCATTCTCATGGGGGAGGGGACTCCCGTACACTTGGTGATAGTTTTTGAACCTTTTGTTTGTATCCTTGGGGTCACAGCTCGCCTCAGCCGGGTTGATGTGCATTCTTCAACCTTCTCTCTTGGTGCAGCTCTAATCAAACAGGTTATTTGCTAAATTTCTGACCCTTAGCTCTCCTTCTGGATGGGAGCCTCTGTGGAAAACTGGCTTCAGTCAGCCATCTTGTTTCCACCCAACACCTGGGTATTTTTTTGTTGCAGTTTGGCCAGGGATGGGTTTGACCCCGCCACCTTTGGTATATGAGGCCAGCACCATATTCACTGAGCCACAGGCCCTGCCCAACATTCTTAACTTTCAAGAAGTCCAATTTATCAATCTTTCCCCTTTTTGTTAGTGTTTTTGTGTACTATTTAAGAACGTTTTACTTCCTTGAATGTAATGAAAATCTATATTTTTTACAATTAATTAATATTTGTATATGAAGTGAGAGGGAGGTCAAGATGAATTTTTTCATATGAGCGTTCACTTGGCTCTGTCATAAAAGCAATTTACTATATCTGTAGATTTCCTTCTTAGTTCTCTGTCTTATTTTTACTCTTTTGTTTTTGTGTAGTTTCATCAATATTACACTGCTTAGTTTCTATAGATTTAAAATAATTATTGCTATCTATTAAATAGTAGCATAAGTGATGGTTCTTCTTCCTTTTCTTCATCTCCCACTTTCTCCTCTTCTTCCTCCCTCTTTCTCCTTTTTCTCCTTTCATTTTTCATTGATTTGGCTATTCTAAGTTTGTTGACTTTTCATATACATTTTAAAATCAGCTTATCAATTTCCAAATACCTGCTAGGATTTTTAATAGTATTTGTAATAGTATTACATTGAATGTATAAATCAGTCTTTACAATATTGAGTCTTCTCATACATGAACCTAGCAGGTTAAGTTTATTTAGGTCTTCTTTTCTTTCTTATGGCACTGTTTTGTAGTTTTCACTGTACAGAACTTGCTAAATATTTTTAAAAATGTATCCTTATTTTTTTCTATGTTTAGATGCTATTGTAAATAGAATTATTTTCTTATCATTGTTATTCATTTTTTCATTGCTACTATATACTATACAGAAATGCAATTAGCATTTGTATATTGACCTTTTCTTTAGTGATTTTTTCTAAATGCACTTATTCTAGTAGCTTTTTTGTAAGGTCCTTGAAATTTTCTATGGGCATAATCATCTTGTCATCTTGTCTTCAAATAAGGAGTTTTAACTTCTTCCATTCTAATCTTTATTCCTTTTCCTTCTATTCCATTTTTTTTTGCTTTATTGTGCTGGCTAGGACTTTCCATACAATGTTCAAAAGAAGTGGTGAGTGGACATTATTGCTGTTCCTGATATTAGGAGGAGAAAGCATTCAGTCTTACCCCATTCATTTTTGATACAAGATTTAGTTTTTGTGTGGATGTTCTCTATCAGTTTAAGAAACTATCTTCTATTTCTAATTTCTGAGATGTTGGTGCTGAATTTTACCAAATGCACTTTCTGCAATTGATATTATCATATAGATGTACTCCTTCATTCCATTAATATGACGAATTCCATTGGTTTTCAAATGTTAAACTAATCTTGTATATAATATTCATGGGATAAACCCCACTTTGTCATAATATGTTATACATATACTTCTAGAATCAATTTGCTAATATTTTGTTTAAGATATAGTTCAAAATATTTTCAACTTTACACTATAATTTTTTGACCCACCAATTACTTAAAATGCCACTTTCTTTAATAAAGAACACTACCCATATTTTCCAATTCTTTTAATGCTGGTATTGGTGAGTGGTATTTTTCAAAGAATTTATTCATTTTGTGTAAACTGTCATACGTATGGATATAGATTTTCATAATGTCTCCTACTATTTTAATGTCTATAAAATCTGTTAGGCATATTTCTCTTTTATTCCTATTATTAGTGATTTGTGCCTTTTTAATATTGATCTGTCTTCCTACAGGTTTATCAATTTTATTTTTCCCAAAGTTCTAAATTCTAACTTTAAATTAATTTTCTATTGTACATTGATTTTCCATTGTAATGATTTTTGTCTTTATTATCATTTCCTTTTTTCTACTTTCATTAAACTAATTTGTTTTACTAGCTTTTTGAGGAAAATTAGGCCATTGATATTCAACTTTTTTTCATTTTAATACATGCATTTAAATTAATAATAATCTGATTGAAAACTTCTTTAACTGAATCCCATGTTTTGTAGTGCATATCAAAATAGATTATCCAGTACAATATATTTTCAACTTTCTACTATAATTTTTTGACCCATCAATTATTTATAAGGTGTTGCTTAATTTCTAAACATTTGAGAACTTTTACTTATTTATCTGTTATTGGTTTCTAGTTTATTTCTACTTTGGTACCAGAGCCTCTCCTGTATTATTTCAATCTTAAAAATTGAAACTTGCTTCATCACTTGACATATGGTCTCTTTGGGGAAATGTTCTGTGAGCTCTTGAATATAGTGTGTTTTCTACAATTTTCTCAAATGGGATTCTATATATTTTAATTAGACCAACTTCATCTGTTGTGTTGTTTATGTCTTTATATAATTATTGACTTTTTCTGAATTTTCTGGGTTACTTTCAGAAATGTGTTAAAATCTTCACCTACTCTTGTAGATTTGTCTATTTCTGCTTTAAGTTACATCAATTTATTGGTTGAATTTATGTGATTTGAAGATGTGAAATTGTGTGCACAAAAATTTATGATTTTTGGGTGGTGCCTGTGGCTCATAGAAGTATGGTGCTGGCCTCATGTGCCAGAGGTGGCAGGTTCAAATCCAGCACTGGCAAAAGCTGCAAAAAAAAAAAAAAAAAAAAAATTATGATTTTCACATCTTCTAGTTAGAGCTATGCTATTATACCCATACAAATTAATAATTTTTATATAATCCTTTTAGTTCCTTTTTATATATTCTTTGAATTTGATTATTGAATTTGCCCTTTGCCATTATGAATTCCTTTTTCTTTAAAGGTACTTTGAATCATAATAATATAGCTATATCAGCTTTCTTTTAGTTACTGCTTGGATAGTATATACCTTTTCTTACCCTTTTACATTTGACTTTCCTCTGTGATTTGTGCACAGTTTCTCCTTTAAAGAGCTCAGAGTTGGATTTTTAAAATCTACTTTATATTGGGATGAAAATGTGTCAAATGGTCTATGAAGCTAGTATATGATGCCCCCTGATCATATAAATGTACACAGCTATTATTTAATTTAAAAAAAAAAAAAAATCTTGGCTTTTTTTTTTTTTTTTTTTTTTTTTACTACATTGCCTATTCTTCTGAACACATTTAAAGATGCAAATGGAATAAATCATGTAGGAAAAAGACCAAGATTTTCAAATTAGATTTTTCTTTAAAGGATAAACATGCAGAATTCTTAAGTACACAGTTTAACAAATTTTTACACATGTAAACACCTTGTAACCACCACCATACCAAGATAGAATATTTCCAGCAGATGGCAGGCTAATTGTTGCTCTACCCAATCTGTTATCTGCACAGAAAATCACCATTCTAACATCTGTCATTAAAAATTAACTTTCTTTATTTTTAATGTACTGCTCATGCAATGACATAGTATGTACTCCTTATTTGTGTTTCTTTCACTCAATGTACAATAGAAACTTCCTACACTGACCACCTCCTTAAGGTGACCCAATTTTCATAGACCAAACATGCACCACATGTACGTATCAGTACAGTAGTCCTAGTTCCTTATGGTGAGCTCCTCTGTATGTCGACCAGTTGTTACACTTCCTTGGGTGGGCAACTTACAGAGGTTCTACTGCATTTAAATTAGTTTTATCTATGTATTTATGTTGTCATATTTATTAGTAGTCTATTTTTAAATATCTGTGTAGTAGTCCATTGTATGGATTTAATATTTATTCCATCTGCTGTTAATAGAATTTTGTTTTCACTCTGAGGCCATTATGAATAAAGCAACTGAGGACCTTGTGTACATTTTTTTTTACATGTATACTCATTTTGTTGGAAAATATATCTAGGAGTGAAGTTATTGCATTCTAGGATAGGCATGTGGGTTATTTCAGTATTTCTCCCAAATGGTTTTCCAAAGAGGCTAAACTGATTTTCACTCACACCAGCAATATATAAAAGTTCTGGTCACTCCACTTCCATGCTAACACTTGCTATTGTCAGTGATTTTAGTTTTAGTAATTCTTATTGTCATGTAGTTATAATTCACTTATGGACTTAATTTGCATTTACTTGATGGGTGTTGCTGTTGAGCACCTTTTCCTATGCCTTATTGGCCATTTGGACATTCTTTTTTGAGAAAAACCTGTTTAAGTATTTTCCTCTATTTTATTATTATAAGAAATATTAATGTATTTTGGGTACAATTCCATTATCAGATATTTGGTTTTTGTGCACTTTCTCTTCATCTGTGGTTTTCCATATAAATTTTTCTGGTGTGTTTCAAAGAGAAAATTTTTAAATTTTTGAGATAGTATAATTGATTATATTAGGATCAACTACACATGTATTGCTCCAGTACATATCTGTAAATATTTGATATAGATTATAATCTTAAATCCTAAAAAGTTCATCTTGATAAAATCTAGTTTCTTTATTTTACAAAAGATGAAATAAGGTTCAGAAGTGTTTATTTGCTCTCAGATTCTCCATTAACAGGTGCCACAGTTGGGATTCATACCCCATGCATCCAACTGACCTTAGAACTGAGCTTCTTTATGTTAAATTTCAGATTAATGTTAGGGAACACCCAAATAGGTTACAATGTTTGCATTTGTAACGAAGAGTCCCTGTTATAGTGTCCAGCACCCAAAAGGTGTGCCACCACACTTCACTACCGCTTACTATTCCCATCTTTTGATCATCTCTTTAGAAGATCTAAAACAAGAGGGTGGAGCATTATTTTGCTCAACCTCAGCTGAGAACATATATTTTTGATGACTCAAAATTTTCTCTACACATATTTGAAAATGTAGACGTCACAGCAAAAACAAATTCTCCTGAGGAACATTATATAGTGATAAAATGGTTAATGCAACAAGAAGACAAAGCAATCCTAAATGTGGATGTGTCAAACGACACAGCTGCAAAATAATACCTGATTCAAAAAGTAATAGAATTGAAAGGAGAAGCAGGTAAGTCCACAATTATACATGAAGATTTCAACACCCCTTTCTCAGTAACTGAAGAACATTTAGACAGAAAATCCACAAGGACATAGAATAACCCAATAGCATCATCAGACAACAAGTTCTAATTGATGTTTGTAGAGTATCTCATCCAACAGAAGAATATACATTCTTTTTAAGTGTCTACAGAACATATACCAAGGTAAACAATATTCCATGACATAAGATAAAACTCAATAACATTTTTAAAAGCAGAAATCATACAGATGGTGTTTTTCAACTACAAAGGGAAAAAAAACCTTAGAAATTAATACTAACAGGAACATCAAAGGAAATTATCTAAACATTTGGAAAGTAAATAACATATTTAAATAATTCATGGGCCAAAGAGGAAGTTCCAAGCAAGTTTTTTTTTTGTTTGTTTTAAATACATTGAACTGAATGAAAATGAAAATATACCACGTGAAAATATGTGGACCACAGCTAGAACAGGTCTGAGAGTGAAATATATAGGACTAAATGTATACATTAGAAAAGAGGAAATGTTGCAAATCAATAATGTAAATTCTCACCTCAAGAAGCTAGATAAAGAAAAGCAAAATGTACCCAAAATATGTAAAATAAAGGAAATAATAAAGACAAGGGCAGAAATCAATGACATTGAAAACAGAAAAGAAGTAAAAAAAATCAATGAAACAATGAGTTTATTCTTTTAAAAGAGAAGTAACAGAGGCAAATTTTAGCAATACTGACACAAACAAAATAAGAAAAAACTCATATTACCAATATCAGGAATAAAACAGAGGCTATCACTTTAGACCTTTCAGGCATCAAAAGTATACAGGAGAATAGTATGAACACCTCTACACATATAAGTTTGAAAACATTTTTCATAATAGACTAATTAGAATGCATAAAGAACCATAGCTTAGTTTATGAAAAGGTAAGTGAATAGCCTTGTAACTATTAAATAAATAGAATCTTTATTTTAAAGCTTCCCCCAAAAGAAATTTTTAAACTCTGATCATTTCATTGGA
Organism: Loris lydekkerianus; assembly: GCA_963574355.1. Taxonomy (NCBI): domain Eukaryota; kingdom Metazoa; phylum Chordata; class Mammalia; order Primates; family Lorisidae; genus Loris; species Loris lydekkerianus. The sequence continues at coordinate 12,462 of CAUYPK010149538.1, read as the reverse complement.
GAATTCTATTGAATGTTTGAAGATTTCTGTACTATCTATTCCAGAAAATAGAAGAGAAAGGAATACTTCCTTTTATGTAGCTAATCTTATGTTGATAGCAAAACCAGTCAAAGCCTGTACATAAAATTAAAATACAGGCAACTATCCCTCATGAATAGAGACATGAAAACCTTCAACAATATTTTAGCAAATGGAATTAAGTAATACATTTAAAAAATTATATACTATGACCAGTTTAGTTACAAGCCTTGCTAAAAGGCCCATTTAATATTCAAAAAATAATCAATGTAATCCATTATATTAACAGACTGAGGAAAAATCATATGATCATATGAATCAATACATAAAGAGCAGCTGAAAAATGTTAAAACTTATTCATGATAAAAACTCTCAGAAAAACAGGATAATTTCTTCAACTTGATAAACATTTATAAAACACCTATACTAACATACATGAAAAAAATAACTTAATATCATTAGCCATTAGTGTACATTAAAACCACAATGAGATATCGCTATACACATATGAGAATGGCTAAAATTTCAAAATTACAACACCAATGCCATTGAGAATGGGGAAAACTGAATCTTTCATATATTGCTGGTGGGAATGTATAGCTTGACAATTGATATGGAAGTTTTATAGTTTTTTTTTTCCTTTTTAGAAAAACTAAACATATGCTTGCCATATAAGCAGCAAACTCCTGAGCATTTATTCCTGAGACATAAAGACTTATGTCCATACAAAAATGCACACACAGGTATTCATAGTAACTTTATTTGTTATAGGTAGAAATTAGAAAGAACCCAGGTATTCTTCAATGAGTGAATGATTAAAGTGTCACACATGCATACAGCAAAAAGGAAAAACTATTAGAAAACACAACAAAGCACACGAATTGCCAGAGAATTATGCTGAGTGAAGAGAGCTGATTCCCCAAAGTTACATGCTATATGATTCCATTTATATAATATTCTTTTTTTTTTTTTTTTTTTTAATTTTATTTTATTATTATTTTATTACCCTCGGTAGAGTGCAGTGGTGTCACAGCTCTCAGCAACCTCAAACTCTTGGGCTCAAGCAATTCTCTTGCCTCAGCCTCCCAAGTAGCTGGGACTACAGGCGCCCACCACAATGCCCAGCTATTTTTTTTTTTTTTTTTTTAGTTTTGGCCAGGGCTGGGTTTGAACCCACCACCTCCGGCATATGGGGCTGGCGCCTTACTCTTTTGAGCCACAGGCGCTGCCCTATATAATATTCTTGACAAGACAAGATTATAAACATTGTGAACAGATTAGTGGTTGACAGAGATTAAAGAGGGTGCAAAGTGGGAGGAAAGTGAAGGTGAGCGTAAGAGAACAACATGGATGACTGTTGTGGTGATGGAAATGTTTTATATCTTCACTGTACCTATATTGATATCCTACTGTGAGATTGTTTTTCTGTGCTTTTTCAAGATATTGCCATTGGGAAAAAACTGAGTAAAGAATACACAAGATCTGTCTGTATCATTTCTTATAGAAATGAATAGATGAATCTACAATTATCTCAAAATTAAAAAAAAATTAAGTTTCTGGCTCATAGGAGGAAGTGTCAGGACGCTGCCCTTTTGGTGAAAAAGGGAAAAATGAGAAAGGGAGGAACACTTAGAAACTTTATGATGAAGGAAAGAAGGATAAAAGAGGGGGTCATTAAAAATCTTGCCAAAACAATTAAAACAGGAAACACACCACAACCATAAATACCATCATCACCATTACCACCACCAACCCTCCCCACTTTATTCTCACAATAAAGGATGCTCTTGGATCAAGAAACTTAAGTACCTCTACACCCCAATGTGACCGTTACTGTTGTACTTGGAAATATTTTATTTAAAAATGAGTAGAAAGTGGCTGTCAATATTCATTCAAAGGTACTGTGAACAAAATCAGAAAATTGGAATCCATCATTTCAGTGACAAAAATTTCTCCCTGGGCGGTGCCTGTGGCTCAATGGAGTAGGGCACCAGCCCCATTTGCCAGAGGTAGCAGGTTCAAACCCAGCCCCGGCCAAAAACTCCAAAAAAAAAAAAAAAACATCTCCCTAAAGCAAGCATGAGGCAAAAGAAAATTACATTGCGAAACAGTAAAAATGATTTAACTTAGAAACTCAAAGCCCATGAAAGTGGGCATAAAACCAAAAATATGCAAAATAAGAATTATCTAAATCAGAAAAACAATGGAAGAAAAATAATCATCATAAAAGTGAGGCCTAAATTGTAACTGATGTTTGAAAGACAGCTTGGCTGGAGATAAAAATACTTGGCTCATGTTGTTATTTTCTTGAATTTTTTGAAAATGGTACTCCATTGTTGTCCTCTTTTCCATGTTGCTGTTGAGAAGTTTGGTGGTAAGCTGATTTTCATTCTGTTAAATTTACTGCAACTTTTTGCCAAGAGGCTCCAAAGATTATTTTTTTACATTTAAATTCTAATAACTGGCACTGGGATCTTTCTTGGTGTTAACCATTCTAGGTTAATTTTCCCAAGTACATGTTGGGTCATACAAGTATGATGATGGAGGTCCTGTTTTTATTTCTGGAAAGGTTTTTTTTTTTTTTAATAAATACTTTTGAATATTAGTTTTGCTTTATTGATACACAGGGAATATATGGTTATAAAAGGATTATCAAATAAAGATTGTGGCAAACCAGATAATAGAAGCTTATGTAAAGAAAAGGAGAGTACAGGTATTATAAAAGAAAGTAATAGAAATATAACCACACATTCTTTTTAGTAAAGCATCACAAGAATGGAGAGGCAATAATCCAGTGTACTCAATTCTAATATGAAGACAGTAGATGATCTAATACAAGGTGGGGGTGGGCAATGAGGAAGGGTGGAGGGGGAGGAAGGAGGTGGATGGGAGGTAAGGATATATGGCACACCTCTTGGGGGCAGGATACAATTATAAGATGGACTTAACCTAATAAATTCAGTCAGTGTAACCTAATTATTTGTACCCTCAATGAATCCCAAACAATATAAAAAGAGGGTCCTTATCTAACAAAGTCAATCAATAGAACCTGGTTCTGTGTACCCTCAATAAATCCCCAATAACAAAAAAAAAAAAGAAAGAAAGAAATGTAACCAATCACTAGCTAGGACAAAATTACAAACCTTCCTAAATATGAAGACAAAAGCCCATGTAGATAAACACAGTAAAGATATACACAGTGTGATGGATCTTGTGATATGTAAATTTGGCTACATTACAGTCCCCTAATCTAGGTGCTGCTTTTAATCCACTTGTTTCTGCAAATAAAACTGTGACCCCCTCCTTTCTTCTGATTTTCATTTGCCTGAAATATTATTTTCCAACCCTTCCCCTTGAGTCTTGTTTTGTTCTTAGAGGTTAGACTTGAGGTTAGCCGCCACAATGCCTGGCAATTTTTAGAGATGACATCTCGCTCTGGCTCAGACTGGTCTCAAATTCATGAGCTCAGGCAATCCACCCACCTCGGCCTCCCAGAATGCTAGGATCACAGGTATGAGCCACTGCAAAAAGTATACATTTTTAGGATATAATGAATGATTTTCAGAAAAGCAACTCAGGAAAATCTTACAATCAATCAAAATATCACATTAATATTATAAAATATTGTTTATCGTATTATATAAGGTAATATTTTTCTTATAATTTGTAAGTTTATGTATCATACATATATCATATATCATTGCAGATCAATTGAAGTCCTTAATCCATTGATTTTAAGGGAGAGAGATTATCCTAAGTAATTTGAGTGGGACTGACTAAATCAGTTAGGAAATAGTAAAAGTAGGGCTGAGGTTTCTTCAACAGATACTCACATATCTTTATCTGTACTATATTTTACATACAATAAAATATTTTAAGGAAAATATTGACATTTCATACCTTTAACACATAATAAATACTTTTTTCTATTTTTTGAGCAGAGATCCCTCCATTTTAATTTGTGCTGACATTACCAGAAACTTCAGTAGGTCCTTGGTCTTTAGAATTCGAAGAATGAACCCACGGACCACAGATGGGTGGAAAGATAGGATTTATTAGACAAAAAGGAATACAGAGGAGTAAAAAGCACCAGAGTTTCTGGCACAGGGAAAGACCCAAGTAGGAAGTCTCTGCATGGATCCTTTGTCTAGGGGTTTATGCAGTCTTGAGAATTATATTTGGCCAGGACTTGGTAGGTAGAAAATCACCTTTTCAAAGTTAATAAGCATATTAACAAATGAATGAATGCAGTCCTTCAAGCTCAGGGCAAAATGTCAGGGTGTTCCCTTCCTGAAACTGCACAGACCTAAGAAACTGGGGTCCCTTGTCCAGCCTTGAATGGGGGAATCCTGTATCACTGCAACCCACAAATTATGTACCTAGCTTTTGCCTGAAATGAACATTACAAGAAGAACAAATTACAAACTGTTATCTGTCATGCACATAGACACAAATATATTTATTAAAATATTGGGCGGTGCCTGGGGCTCAGTGAGTAGGCGCTGGCTCCATATACCCAGGGTGGCGGGTTTGAACCCAGCCCCCAACAAACTGCAACAACAACAAAAAAGTAGCTGGGCGTTGTGGCGTGCGCCTGTAGTCATAGCTACTCTGGAGGCTGATGCAAGAGAATCACCTAAGCCCTAAGCGCAAGAGCTGGAGGTTGCTGTGAGCTGTGATGCCATAGCACTCTACCAAGGGCGACAAAGAAACAAAAAAAACAAACAAAAAAATGTTAACGACTTGAATCCAGCAATATATAAAAGGTATAATATATTATGAACAACTGATGTTGGTCTCAAGACCCAAAGCTCTATTCAATATTTGAAAATGTATCAATTTAATAATATTAGGAAAAAACTATCTTAAAAAACCATATGCTAATTATAGGAAAGGCAGAAACCCTTTCAACCTGAACAGGGGATCTAGCAAAACCAACAGCTAACAATATTTAATGGAAAAATATTAAATGATTTCCCCTTAAAGTTAGAAACAATGTCTCTGTTCAACATTATTCTGGAGGCCCTGGTAAGTGCAATATAGAAAGAAAAATAAGTAAAAAGAACACAGATTGAAAAGGAGTGAAGTTGAACTGCTTTCTTTTTTTCACATCCAACATGATTAATTACATAAAAAACCTGAGAAATCCTTAAAATACCAAAATTACAAATATATACAATATATAAAAATCAACTATATACAATCAACAAGTAATTTGAATATTAAAAAGTAAAAATATTTCCAAAAGCATCAAAAGTATAAGATACATATTTAATGAAAAATGTGTATGTCCTCTACACCAAGAATTCAAAACACTGAAGACCTAAATAAAGTGAGGAGTAGAATTTGTTTATGGCTTAGAAGACTCAACATTTCAATATTTGAATTATTCACAAAGTTATCTCTACTTTCAATGGAATTCTGATCAAAACTCCAGTGGCATTCCCTGGTAGAAATTGGCAGGATATTTCCAAAATTGATATGGCAGTGCATCTTAGCTAGAATAGCCAAAATAATCATGAAAAAAATATTAGAGTATTTAAATTATCTGATGTTAATGACTAAAATAAAGCTACAGTAATTAAGACAATATAGTATTACATAAAAAGTAGATTAATGAAACAAAATAAAGACACAAAATAGACCAACTCACATATTACCAAATGATTTTTTTTTTTTTTTTTGAGACAGAGCCTCAAGCTGTCACCCTGGGTAGAGTGCTGTGGTATCACAGCTCACAGCAACCTCCAACTCCTGGGCTTAAGTGATTCTCTTGCTTCAGCCTCCCAAGTATCTGGGACCACAGGCGTCCACCACAACACCCTGCTATTTTTTGGTTGCAGCCATCATTGTTGTTTGGCGGGCCCCGGCTGGATTCAAACCCCCCAGCTCAGGTGTATATGGCTGGTGCCTTAGCTGTTTGAGCCACAGGCACTAAGCCAATTACCAAATGATTTTTGACAAAGGCACCAAGGTGTTAGAACAACTAGATATCAATATTGGAAAAAAAATGAGCATTGATTTATGCTTTACACAATATAAAAAATGTAACTCAGTACAGATTATAAATGTAAATATAAAAACTATAACTTTTAGATTCCTAGAAGAAGCAAAATATTATCTTTATGAACTGGAGGTTAGGCAAAGTTTTTGTAAATCAAATGTTTAAAGCATTTAAATAAGTTGAACTCATAAACTAGAGAGCAGAATAGTGGTAACTAGAGGATGGGAAGGGGAGGAGGAGGAGAGATAGCTAAAGGTTGATTAACACATACAAAATGACAGCTAGATAGGAGGAATAAATTATAATGTTCTATGTACTATATTTTATAGTTTCAAATAGGTAGAAAGAGGATTTTGGATGTTCCATATAAAAAGAAATGATAAATGTTTTAAGTGATGAGTATGCTAATTACCCTGATTGATCATTGCAGATTGTAAACAGGTATTGAAATATCATACTGTACTCCATAAAAATGTATAATTATTATGAAAAATAAATTTAAAATGCCATCTCTGCCCCAGAAAACTTAAGCAAATACAGTAAAAATATGCACTAAAATGCATAAAAGGAATGATAAAAGAAAAAATGATAATAGAAAAAAATGATACCTGTATTTTATAAAAATAAAAAAGTGCCCACTCATGGGGCAGTGCCTGTGGCTCAAGGGAGTAGGGCGCTGGCCCCACATACCGGAAGTGGCGGGTTCAAGCCCACCATGGCCAAAAACTGCAAGAAAAAGGAAAAAAAAATTCACTTATCAAAAGATACCATTAAAAAAAATGAAAAGACAAGCTATTGCACTGAATAATATATTTGCAATACATAGCTGACAAATGACTCATACTCAGAGCATGTAAAGAACTCTTATAAATCAATTATCAAAATAAGAAACCCAATAAAAAATCAACTTAGACATTTCATAAAAGAGTATCCGCCAATAAAGATTTCCAATAACATTAGACTTGAGTTACAATTATTATATACTACTATGCACACACCAAAATGGGTAAAATTAAGAAGACTGACAAAACCAAATGTTACAGAGGTTGACGGGCAACCGGATCTCTCATACACTGCTGGTTGAAGTAGAAAATGGTATAACCACATTTCAGAACTCTTGTGACTCTAAACATATACTATGTGTTAGGGTACACCAGAGAAACAGAACCAATAGGAAATCAAATATGTATGTGTTTATATGTGTGTGTAGAAGAGATTTATTATAAGGAATTGGCTTGTGTGATTATAGAGGATAAGTCCTACTATGTGCCATTTATAAGGTGGAGACACGGGAAAGTTGGTAGTATAGTTCTGAAAAGTGGAGGAATGCTGGTATAAATCCGAGTCTGAGGACAGGAGAAGATGGATGTCACAGTTTAGCAATCAGGCAGAGAGAGAGCAAAGTTACCTTTCCTCTGCCTTTTTATTCTATTCAGGCTCTCAGTGGATTATATCATGTTCATCCACATTGAGAAGGATGATCTTCTTTACTCAATCTATCAATCCAAATGTTATTCTAATCTGGAAACACGTTCATAGACATACCCAGAAATAATGTGTATGACTGAGTCAAGTTGACACATGAGATAAACCATACACCTACCTTATAATCCAGTGATTTCACTCATAGCCAATTACTAAAAGAAATGAAGAAATATGTCCACAAAGCAGTCTTAAACAAGCATGCTTATTGCAACTTTGCTCATTAGAATAGGACAACTACTTAAAATCCATTAAAAGAAGAATATATAAGCAAATCTATGGTATATTTACATGATTAAATAATACCCAGAACAGTAGTGGCCTCTGGGTGAAAGGCGGATGATTGACTGAAAAGGGACATGACAGAATATTCTTTTTTTGTTATGAATTGACAAAGATTTATTAAGTCCTCTTGAATCCCAGAAACTCTGCTATTTCCAAGCATAAGAAAGCATGTATTGCTTGCTTTTTATTTTTTAAAATTATTTTTATTAATTTTTATTAAGTTTCAGATTAATATGAGGGTACAGACCATTAGGTTACATTGTTTGTGTTTGTTAGGTAAAGTCCAAGTTGCTGTAGTGCCCCTCCCTCAGGAGGTGTGCCATATACCCTTACATTGTGCCTGTTAGGTGAGAAATTACCAATCACCCTCCCTCTTGCCCTCTCAACTCTCCCTCCTCCTCCCTCCACTAGATTTTAATTGTGTTTTTGTCTAATGTGGGCATGTATTTTGTTCATCTACTAGTTTCATATTAGTATTGAGTACATTGGATACTTGCTTTTCCAATCTTGTAATACTTTACTAAGGAGAATGTTCTCTAACTCCATCCAGGTTAATACAAAAGATGTAAAGTCTACATCATTTTTAAGGCTGAATAGTATTCCAAGTTACACATACACCAAAGTTTATTAATCCATTCTTGGGACATTTGTGAATGTCCTTATGGTAAAATGATATTTTTTTCTTCTGAGTAGATGCCTAGTAATGGGATTGTGGGATCAAATGTAAGGCCTATTTTGAGTTCTCTAATTTGTGGATACAGATTTTATATCCTGCGGTGTTACTGTATTTCTTGATCACTTCCATAAGTCTTGTGGTTGAGTCTCTGAGGTTTGCTATGTATAAGATCATGTCATCAGCAAATAGCAAGAGTTTGACCCCCTCTGAACCCATTTGGATACCCTTAGTATACTTGCATGATTTCATTGGCTAGAACTTCCAGCACTATGTTGAATAGTAGTGTGGATACTGGAAATGCTTGTCTAGCTGCAGTTCTAAGTGTAAATGTCTTCAGTTTTACTCCATTCAGTGTGATTTTGGCTGTGGGTTTGTCACAGATGGTTCTGTCAGTTTAGGAACTGTCCCATCTATGCATATTTCTTAAGTGTTCTTACAAGGAAATGATCCTGAGTTTTGTTGAATGCTTTTTCTCCATCTATCAAGAGGATCATATGACCTTTGGCTTTTCTCCCATTTCTGTGGTGAATTACATTTATGAATTTGCATATGGGTATGGTGAAAGTCAGAGCCCAATCTGTCCTAGCTTATAAAGATTCAGCTGAGAAGTTCGCTGTCACCTTGATGGATTTTCCCCTGTAGGTCAGTTGATGCTTACTCCTAGTTGCTCACAGAATTTTCTCTTTCATTTTGACCTTTTCTAGGTTCATTACAATGTGTCTAGGAGATACTCTGTACTGAGACAATGTGGGGTTTGATATCCATCTAAAAGGAGTGTGTCAGAATCTTTGGTGATGCTTGAGTGATTTTCAGTTATGATATCCTCCAGTAAGGCTTCCACACCTTTGGGTTACTCTTCTTCTCCTTCAGGGATACTTCTAATTCATATGGTTATATGCTTTATGACGAACCACAATTCTCTAAGAGATTTCTGTGCTTTTACTCTCTTCTGCCTCTTAAAAATCCTGAGTTAGCTCAAGAGCCTCATCCTCTAGTTCTGAGATTCTTTCTTCTCCATAGTTTAATCTGTTATTGATACTTTCTACTGCATCTTTAAGTTCCCTTAATGACTCCATTTATTCCTTAAGCTTCAATATATCTTTTCTAATTTCATCATGTCTTTCATTCATTTCTTGTATCAATTTTTGGATTTCATTTTGGTGGTTTTCTACTTCTTCAATTCCCTTCATTGTTTTTGCCATTCATACTTTAAATTCCATTTCTGTCATTTACATAATTTCGTAGTTTTTTTTTTTTTTTTGAGACAGAGTCACTCTGTCACCCTGTGTAGAAGGTTGTGGCATCATAACTCATAGCAACCTCAAACTCCTAGGCTCCATTGATCCTCTTGGTTCAGCCTCCCTAGTAGCTGGACCTACAGGTACCCACCACTACACCTGGTCAGTGTTTCTATCTTTAGTAGAGATGGCGTCTCACTCTTGCTCAGGCTGGTCTCAAACTCCTGAGCTCTAAGGATCCACCTACCTCAGCCTCCCACAGGGCTTAAATTGAGGCATGAGCCACTGCTCCTAGCCCATAATTTCTTTATAGGTGGGATCCTCTGTAAAAGCTGCCTTATGATTCCTTGGGGGGGTGGTGCTGATCTGTTTTGGTTTTTCCTATTGCCAGAATTTTTTTGTTGGTTCCTCCTCATATGTGTTTTCTTCCTATTTACTTCCTACCCCTACTTTCTCTTCTCATTTCCTTCTTCTCATTAATTTTTCTTGTTTCTATGCTTGTGTGTTGGAGTAGCCTTTTGGTACAAGAACAAAAGGAAGAGAAGAGCAAAAAATGAGAAGTGAGAAAAGATAGGATAAAAGTTAAAGTAAATGAGAAAAAAAGAGAATAAAGACAGAAGGAGAAAAACAAGAATAATAATGGTGTTGGGCAGGGTACAGTGACTCACAGCCATAATCCCAGGACTCTGGAGAACCAGGGCTGGTCAGTCCCCTGAGGTCAGGAGCTCTTTACCAGCTTCAGCAAGAGCAAGACCCTGACTCCACCAAATATAGAAAAAAAATCAACTGTGTTGTGGTGGGGGAACATGCCGGTACAGTCCCTCAGGAGATCAGAGGTAGAGGAATTCCCTGGCCCTGTGGTCTGAAGCCTTCATGAGCCAGCTCAATACCATGACACCCCAGCCCAAGACTCAGATCAAGGCTCTGATCCAGAAATAAAATACAGAATGAAATAGAACAGACCAAAAACAAAAAAAAAAAGATATCTTGTTTTTCATTTGAGAAATTTATGAGGGACAGGTGAGAAAAGTAAAAATGTGGACCAAAAAAAAAAAAAAAAAAAAAAAAAAAGAAAGAAAGAAAGAAAAGAGGAGAGAAAAGAAGGAAAAAAGGACAAGAAAACTTGTAACAAGCATAGAAACCTTGATATTAAAAAATGAAAAAAAAATTCAAAATTAAAAAAATATATAGTATCCATGGTGTACATATACCACAATTTGGTAATCCATACATGGGTTGATGGGCACTAGGGCTGCTTCCATGACTTGGCAATTATGAATGGGGCTGCAATAAATATTCTGGTGAAAATGTCTTTGTTGTAAAATGATTTTTGATCATCTGAGCAAACATCCATGGAATACTATGCAGCCATACAAAAGATGGGGACTTCACATTTTTATGTTTGTCTGGATGGAGCTGAAACATATTATTCTTAGTAAAGTATTATATCTCAAGAATAAAAAAAAAAAGTACCCAATATATTCAATACTAACATGAAATCAGTATATAGTCACCTACACATTCATAGGAATGGTAAAACATAACCATAGTCCAGAAAGGAGGAAGTAGAAAAGATAGGGGAGGGGAGGGTGGATGCTGGGATTAGGGAGGGTTTCTTTTGGGGATCCAACCTAATGTGCATAATGCAATGATACATTTCTATACTATTAAGAATAGAGTATGGATGTTTTTACCACAACAAATAAGTAAGCAAGGAGAGGGTTATGTTAATCAGTTAGATGTAAGCATTCCACATTGTACATAAATTCAGCACATTGTACCCCATAAATGCATTAACATACACAGTTATGATTTAGTAAAGTGTAATACATAGTGTAATATATTTCATGGACACCAGGTGGTGCACTAAAAAGAAAAATATATATAGTACAATAAAATGCCTGAAAACCACGTGGCACTTGGAAAAGAATACAATTATATACAATTTGAAATACAACAAACTGGTTAACATAGCCTTCACCACACTTTCTTAATTATTGTGTTATGACCTTTATCTTCTACACTTAGTAGATTTGACATGTACCCTTGTAAAATGCACCATGATACCAGTTTGTTATATTTGTTTTTTTAATTTTTTTTTATTAAGTCTTTTGTATATAGATCATAAATACATTTATGCCCATTTTAGTGTGTTGATTATTTGTACAAATTGGAGTGCTAACATCGTACTAATCAGCATAGCTTTCATCTCATTTACCCAATTATAGCATTAGAACATTTGTGTTCTACACATGATAGAACAAACTTGTACTTTCAATGTGCTCCATAGTTGTGGTCCCCCTACTATCTCTCTCACCCCCTCCTCAGCCCTCCCCCTCTTCTTCCCTCCTTCATCATAGCCTAAAATTGTGTTTCATTTTTCATATGCAAGTGTGAGTTATTATAAATTGGTTTCACAGTAGTACTGAGTACATTGGATACTTTTTTTCCATTCCTGAGATACTTTGCTAAGAAGAATATTTTCCAGCTCCATCCATGTAAACATAAAGGAGGTAAAGTCTCCATTTTTTACTGCCGCATAATATTCCATGGTATACACATACCACAATTTATTAATCCATTCGTGGGTCGAAGGGCACTTGGGCTTCTTCCATGACTTGGCAATTATGAATTGAGCTGCAATGAACAATCTGGTGCAAATATCTTTATTGCCAAATGATTTTTGGTCCTTTGGGTATACACCTAGAAGAGGAATTGCATGATCAAATGGCAGGTCCACATTTAGATCCCTGAGTGTT
>CAUYPK010149532.1:15000-109663 GCA_963574355.1 Loris lydekkerianus | reverse complement strand
TGGAACTGAGAGAGTGGAATAAAGGGAACAAGAGACACGAAAAACCGGGAGCAAGACAGGATTCTGATCAAACTCCCCAAAACTTTATTTTTCAACAGCCATATAAATACAGGCAGAGGAGAATAGGCCTGCGGGTGAGTTTAGGGTGGGGGGTTTCTGATAACAGGTGTGATGTTTTTAGTGTCTGGAACCAAGTTCCTGGAGCCAAGGGTAACAATGCCCTACTTGCCCTTAAATGTTTTCCAGCTGTGACTATTCCTGTTAAACCGGCTATGAATATTCCTGATAAGCTAATTCTTAGGTTTTCGACTCCCAGCAAGATTACAGGAAAATGTCCTCTGGTTTGAAGATAGTTTAAAAAATTATATGAAGCAGGCTTTCCAGATATCACTAAAAAGCCAGGTTACAAAAAAAATTAAAATCAAACTTAAATTACAAGACATTTGAAAACACTTATTGACATGAAAAAGGAAGCAGAAAAATAACCAGAAAAGTGATAATTATGGAGTTTAAAATTTTGTTACTGTACTTCCAGCAACCTGTACAAGGATACAGTAACGTTTTGAACAAGGAGGGGTGTAGTATACCACTGGTATCTAGCATGGCAAAACATTTCACAAGCTATCACAGCCAGTATCTCTAAAAAACAAATAATTTCCTTTGGACCAGTTCTATAGTCAACCAACCTTCTGGTGTTAATTTGGTTTCCTTAGTAAATTTATCTACCAGGGAGAGAATGTATTGACAGGCAGATAGGAATGTCTGGTCTGTTGGCAGTTATAATTGTAAAGTAAATTAATAAATTATCTTTCAGGTGTACATTAGTATCCTACAAGTTTTATTAAGTTGGTTTACCTATCCAAAGTCTTTACCCCCTTCAATGAGTGTACTCAAATCATAAGCTGAAAGGGCAGGTCTTGGACCTTAGTTACCTCACTAGGAGACACAGCCTGGAAGGCCCAACCTGGATAGTTTGTTAGACTCTAATCAAAATCATTACAATTACCAGCCCCTGGGAAACCACTGGATCCTAGAACTCATGGTTACCACTTACTCTATGCATTCCTTAATAACTCAGCAAAGGTCATCAATGTCTCCTACAAAGCTTCTAATAAATCAGAGATAGTTTTCTCACAAGAGCACCTCCACCATACAATTCTGTCCATTGTGCCACTTTTACCTCTGAGAGTAATTTTCATGGGAGGAATGTTGGAAGTTTATAAAAAAAGATATACAGATGAGCATCACAAGAAATTATTAAAAAGAAAAAAAAGTAGAAAATAAAAGGACAGGGGGAGGAAGGGTAGAAGGAAGAGAAGAGAGGGAATATGATTTCAAGGTTGAATTCTACCCTTATTAGCTGTATGAACTTGGGCAAGGTGCTTAATATCTTAGTGTTTTAGTATCTCTCATCTTAAAAATGAGAATAACGAGATCTATTTCTTATCTTGTTAAGATTATAGTTAATATGTAAAAGTACTTAGGAGAGTGCCTGGCACATTGTGAATAGTTTTGCAATTTATTTCTAACAAATTTTTATAACTGACTGTACTTTTGCATTTTGCTACTGAAACTGAAAATCCTAAAACCAATTTTTAAAAATGCATTTAAAAAGGCATAATACCTACTGATTGTAAAGACATTTATTTCTAGCAATAAAAAAATAACAAATGAGGTGGCACTTGTTAAATGTTAATGTGCATTAAGAGTCAACTGAACATCTCTTTAAAATGCAGATTCTGATTCCATTGGCCTAAGGCAAGACTTGAAATTCTGCATTTTTAACAAGTTCCCAGGTGAAGCTGATTATAGTACAGCTGTCTGTAGACTACACTTTGAGTACTCAAGTTACATACAGAAGGTTTGAGACAAAGCAAAAAGAAATAGCTAGAAGGAAGAAAGTAAGTATTATTTATAGAATGAAGATAACACCTCATAGGATTAACATGAGAATAAAATAAAATACATTTTTTTAAATGTTAAGAGAATGGCCATTAGCAGGAACACTCCATAATCAGTAGGCATCACAGGTATTGAAGGATTAGACAATAAATATGTTACTCAGATATACCTGTGTGTATATATATTTATGTATGTATACATTTGCTTGTATTGTTAATATTTTTAATTGCATTTAGAGAGCATCTTACTGAAAGAAATCCTGCCAATACTTTTGTTAAAAACATAATAATTGTCTAACTTATTATTTTTTTTTTTTTAAGAGACAGACTCTTGCTCTGTTGCGCAGGTGGGAGTGCAGCAGCGTGCTCATATTCACTGTAACCTTCCATCGCCTGGGCTCTAGTGATACTCTGGTCTCAGCCTCCTGAGTAGGTGGGACTGCAAGCATGTGCCACAATACCTGGCTCTATTCTTTTTTTTTTTTGTTTAATTTTTTTGTAGAGACAGGGCTTCACTGTATTGCCCAGGCTGATCTTTAACTCTTGACCTCAATGGATTCTCCTACCTCAGTCTTCCAAAGTGCTGGAACTTTCAGGCATGAGCCACTGTGCCTGGCTATTTATTTATTTATTGTTTTGAACATAAAAGCAGGTGGTGTCCATAGCTCAGTGGGCAGGGCACTGGCCATATACACCAAGGCTGGCAGGTTTGAACTCAGCCTGGGCCAGCTAAATAATGACAATTCCAACAAAAAGTTGCCGCACATTGTGGGGGGCACCTGTAGTCCCAGAATTGCTTAAGCCCAAAAGTTTGAGGTTGCTGTGAGCTGTGACACCATCGTACACTACCCCGGGTAACAACTTAAACCTCGGGCTCAAAAAAAAGAAAAAAAAAAAAAAAAAAAAGGGGGTGGTGCCTGTAGTTCAAAGGAGTGGGGCGCCAGCCCCAAATGCTGGAGGTGGTGGGTTCAAACCCAGCCCCAGCCAAAAACTGCAAAAATAAAAAATAAAAGAAAAGAAAATAAAAGCAGTATGTTCTGATAGGAAAAAGTTCAATCATCTCAGAAATCTATAAATGTAAAAGGGGAAGTTTCCAAATTCAATCTTCAACTCCTAAGCCCTTATATCTCCTAAGCCTTCAAATAAGAATTTGATACTTTAAAAAATATTTTCTAATTTTTTTATATACACATATAGTCTTTCTTCAGAAAATGAGTTCATAGTACATCACAATAATACAACTTTCATTTTCCTCAAAAATGTATCACAGACATCCTTTCATGTTAATTCCTCTCATACTTTTCATTGATTGCACAGCATTCCAACATACATAACTTATTTACTCATTCTCTATTGCTGTGCTTTTAGACTGTCTCCAATTTTATGTTTGCTGTTACAAATAATGTCATGATGAACTTTCTTCTGAGAACAGATGAGATTGGCCATGTTCAGGGTGGTATTGCTATAGAAAAAAAATTTTTTCTTTTTTGAGCCAAGGTCTCACTCTGTTGTTCATGGTTACAGTGTAGTGGTGGGATCGTAGTTCACTGCAGGCTCAAATTCTTCGCCTTGAGTGATCTCACCCTCCCAAGTCGCTGGGATTATAGGCGTGACCCACCACACCTGAGGCCTTTCCTACATAAAACTTTTATTCAACCTCTTTTCATACTGACACCCCAATCAACTTTCATGAACCATGTAACCATCAAACATTATTGAAAATTGATTGAATTATTGGAAATATTCTGAATTATTGCAGGTTGGTTTTGCCTGTACGCAAACTCCTTTTATAGTGCTGATTTCAGTACTACAGAAAAGAAAATTCATTTAAGTCTCCGCTTAAAAAAATCTTATTAATGGGATCTTCCCTGACCATCCTATCCCTGTTTTATCTTTTATAATTCTTAAAAAACTACATTATACATTTATTATTAGTCTCAAGGGGAAGAGGCTTTATCTTGTTATACTGTATCTCCAGCATCTAGAACAACTCAGATACAGGTTGAGTAAATCACTGAATAGTTTTCACAAAGTTAATATAATTAAGTTACAAACAGAAAGTACATAGTGTACTAGAAGTGGTGACTCTTTTACCATGTCAGTCTCTGGGTATAGGCCAGAAAACAATGTATAAAGAAAAAATTGAATGACATGCATGTTTGATGAATATAATCATTCACACTACTTTTTTTCTCTTTTTGAGATGGGGTCTGGCTCTGTTGCCTTAGAGAGGGCATAAGTCACTGCAATTTCAAACTCCTGGGTTCAAGCCATCCTCTTGCCTCAACCTCCTGAGTAGCTGAGACTACAGGAAAAAATGAAATCTTACTATAAAAATCAAACTATCCAGTTTTCTCATTTTAGGCATTTAGACATGAGGTTAAATCTTTCTGCATTCCAGTATACAACCATTACTGTCTTCAGAGTTATTTATCAGCTTCTTAGTGATCATTGAAGAAAGTAATTTCAGGATGCAGCATGTAAACCAGAGAAAGTAGTTTTTATTAAATGCAAAAGTGAAAGTTTGGACCGTGCCTGTGGCTTAGTGAATAGGGCGCCGGCCCCATATACTGAGGGTGGTGGGTTTGAACCCAGCCCCGGCCAAACTGCAATAAAAAAATAGCCCAGTGTTGTGGCGGGCGCCTGTAGTCCCAGCTACTCGGAAGGCTGAGGCAAAAGAATTGGCTAAGCCCAAGAGCTGGAGGTTGCTGTGAGCTGTGACGGCACAGGACTCTACCGAGGGTGACAAAGTGAGACTCTGTCTCTTAAAAAAAAAAAAAGCAAAAGTGAAAGGACATTGTCTCAAAAGACAGAAGGATAGGGCAGGCTCTCAAAGAGCAGTTGCCCTAAAAGGAAGGAATCTGGGGTTTTATGAGGTCTCACTAATTGAGAGGAGGAATGAATATTCAAGGCTAAGAGGTTGGGTTTTACTAAGAATTTTGATCATAATTACTAGAATTGGGATCCCTCCCACTTTTATACTTTATATAGTTATTTCGGAACTATCGTAATCATTTTAAGGTCACAGAAATTTTTAAACCATAATTAAAATAGAATTGTAATTAGCCCAAGTTCACGTACGGTGACCTAGAGCTGACAAGCCAGATGAAGCGGCTGAAGCAGGTTATTGTCTATGATTATCAACCCCACTTCATTAGACTTGAAGACTTGCACCCACTGCAATTCCCTGCATCTGGTCTCAGCCCTGTCTCCTAATCTCCTACTCTATCATAATCCCTGGGTGTTGCAGATTCCTAACTCCTGGAACACGTGACTTCTGCAACAGATTCTAACCTCAAAACTTCCATGGTGGACTCGGTCAGTTGCAGAGGTAGCAGTTCTCCTGGTGAGCGTCCTTTGGGGGGTTGCTGGGAGTCACTTCTGAAGTCTCCTACTTGAGCTCAGTTCTCCAAACTTTCCAATGACTTTGTAAGAGATTAGGTAGATTAGGTAGCTTCAAAATTCCTAATATTAATCCCCATTCCTCTTCAAGTAGCTAGATTAATTTGTTACAAAGTAAATCAACACTGACAGAAAATGAAAAATTGCATATCAAGTTGCATAACAAACTACATAAAGCTATAATATTTCAGAGAATAGGAAGGGTATGAAAGATTTACACACAAAAACGTGTACAGGGGAAAAAGGATTACTAAATACATTGAAAGGTTAATGTAGTTGTGCACTGGTAGAACTATAGGTAATTTAAATTTTATTATTGATTATCTGCTTTCTCCAAATGTATCTTTAGAAAAATATTTTAAAGTCCTTTTTTTTCTTCAAAACTAAAGAAACAACATCCACTTACAGAGGGGAAAAAAATACACACACACACACAAAAATATATCTTGAAATGTTATAGGCAACTGGGAGGATTACCTAAAGGTATCAATCTGCTTAACAACCCACATAAGCATGTATCTTAGTCCTAAATAGGGCAGTAAGTTCCCATGGTCATGATCCCAAAACAAATATTTGTTTTTTCTAGTGGCACAGTCAAGCTGACTGTTCTGTTAGAAAAAAGGCAGCTATCTTGGGAACTAAACACATGAGGTGAGACCAGCCAGTGCCACAGCTGTCAACAAGCTTTCTTTGTTTATAACAGTAAAAGTACATCCCTTAGAATTAGCTAACCATTTTACAAGGCATAAAATAGAAAGGAGGTACATTCACCTACCCAATCACTAAATGAGATTTTAGAAAAGAAAGGGCAAACATGAAATGAGCCAGAGACTTTCTTTAAAATACTCCTTAAAAAAAAAACAAAAAAAACTTTCCACATAATTAACGTATATCTATTTCTGGGTTGCTCTTTAGTCCTCTATGTTCCCTACCCACTAGCTTCATGACTTAGTTTCAAACTAAGCAATATATAGGACACAGACAAAGACATATCACACTTTTTTTTATTTGAGGGCAAAGTAATCATGAAGAATCACAATACATTTGCAACCACCAAAGAAGATGCAGATAAAATAAACCCTTCTTAAGCTATGGAAATCCCCTATCAAGGAATTTTATTAGAATTACATTAATAAGAAAAAAAATCCTTTATTTATTAACATAGTTGTTTTATAGAGGTATTTTTTAAATGTCATTTGATACTAGGTACTTTTGTGTCTCTCAGTGACAAGTTTTTAATTTTAATGAGCTCTAATTTTGGATCTTTTCTGGTTATTGCTTTCTGTGAACTAAGAAACCTTTGCCTAACCCCTCAAGTCACAAAGATATTCACCTATGTTTTCTGCTAAAAAGTTTTATACTTTAGCTATTACATTTAGACCTATGATCCATCTCAAATTTATTTTTATGAAGTAAGGGGTCGTGGGTCATTGTTCATTTCTTCCCATATGGATCCCATTCAGTTATTCTATTCTGGTTCCACTTGTTGCATAGACTTTCCTTGTCTATTGGATTGCTTTGCCACCTTTGTCCAAAGTCATGAGATAATATAAATAAATGTGGCTCTGTTTTAGGCTTTCTCTTCTATTCCATTGATTTATTTGTTGATCTTTATGCTAGTATTACAATTCATTCACTAGTAGATACTACTTACTAGAATAATCCTTGTATTGCTTTATAAAATTTAAGCCTCAATAAAATAGGATATATGAATTAGGCTTAGCGAAATAAATGAATGGAATCAAGGTGAGTCTTCCTTAGGAAACCATTTTTAAAAATTGTTATCATGGCTTTGAAAACACTACATAATTACTACTGAATCATGAGCAAAATACATTTGCTTGTAAGTAACTGAAAAACTACATTATTTTTCTTCATTCCTTCCAAAGGAAATTATGTATGAGAAATATTTCATTGATTTTTGTACAATAATTTCTTATGAAGTTTTATTCCATTAGTTCTGTGCATTTAATAATACCACATTTACTAAGCTTAGGATAATACTTAAAAAATTCATATATTGAGGGGGCAACGCCTGTGGCTCAAAGGGTAGGGTGCCCACCCCATATGCCAGAGGTGGCAGGTTCAAACCCAGCTCTGGCCAAAAAACTGCAAAAAAAAAAAAATTCATATATTGAAGCTGAAAGGTGGGCACACACTTCCCCCCAAAATAAATTCTGTTAAATTTATTTTATAATAAATAAAAAAAGTTTAAGTCATGTGTCAACTTCAGTAATTGCTTGGTAAAGAAAAAAGTAGATAATTTCCTTTATAAAAAGAAGTTATATAAAATTTCCTTCAAAGTTTAACTTGAAAATAAGATTAAGAGCAAGAATACAGTATTATTTTATAAAATAAAAACCAAAGCAACTCCCAAAAGCAATTTTTTAAAAAATCCATGGTGAGAAAATTATACATGGCTCTTAAAAACAGTTGGCTATACTAATTTTGTTCAAATTAGCATCAGATCCCCCATCCTCTGTTTTATATTTAAAGCAGATAGTCTAAACTATCAAACCTTCAATTTTTACAAGTTAAAATTTGTTTGGAAAAATATGGCCAAATGAAGAGTAACACCAACACAATTTAAGGTTTATAATTTGTTCTTCACCTGAAATTTTGCTCTAAAGCATAATACACAGACCTTCCTAAAATAATTCTACAGTACATAAATGTAGAAAGTTTGCCAAAATAAAATCAGGATATGTATTATTTTTCCTATCAACAGCAGGGAAAATCATTTGAAAGTTTATTTTGGTCCATTTCAAAGGATCTGCATTAAAATCATGCTTTCACAAATAATTGGTGTAAAATTCACTGTTACAATACTCAAAAAACACTTACATATCAAAGATTAAAACACTGATAATTTTCCATCAATGGTAAGAAGAAACAGAAGATTCAGTTTAATAAAGATTTGACATAAATTCTATTTAACTGGGCTAAAAGATCAAAAGATTAATTAGAACAATTGCCAGTAGACAATATCATTTCCGCATTTTCTAGGTTCATCATGGTAGCTATATATCCAGAAAACTAGCAGGTCTTAGATCCAATGTCAAATAATGGAATTTGGGCAAACACTCTTAATATCATTTTTATTTAATATGCACTACATGCACATGATGCAGGTAGGGGAAAAGTTTATGAATCCATGCATTAAAGACAAGACAGACCAGTATTACTGACAAACGTGCACTGAGCCAATTAGGATGTTGCTCCAAGTTCTTTATACTTAATGGTTTCTAGGAAATTAAATGCAGAAGCAGAAATGTGTATACATCCCAAAAGATCCTCTTCATTTAGTTTCCTGAGCTTTCTTTGCATTCTGTTTTTCTTTTGCCTAAAAATTAAAGATAGTATGTTATAAAATCTTAAGTCTCTTTTAGACAATATTTAAAAAAAAAAAAAAAAAAAATTAGCCAAAGAGGGCATTCTCAACCTAAAAGGCTTGAAATTCACTGTTTATAGCATTATATTTTATAGCCTGAGACTTGCAATAAACTATTCCTGGACAATTACACAGCTAATCTTTGCCCTAAATAAGAAGGGTCATGTTTGGCTTAAAGTTCTTTCTTATATGAAACTGAAATGTATTATTAGTATTACAATGTACTAATTTAAAAATATATAATTACCCATTCCATAAAGTCAAAATTATTAAGAGTATTCCAAAGTAATATACACACATATATGCCCAGTTCTCATTCAAATGAATATAACCTATATTAGGATTTTCGCGTATTTTTATAAGTAAATTTAACATTAAGGACGTTGAATATGTCACCAAGGAATTATGTACCTGTGGAGTCAGTAAACCTTTCTTATATGATCTAAAAAATGTTTTCACACATTATTTCAATTGATCGTCATAACAATTATATAGCTTGAACATAGGAATTCTATTTTATTCTTTAGCAAATGATGAACCCAGAGCTCATATATCAAACTTGACCAAAGTCACATAGCTACGTGGCAGGGCGTGGTGACTCACAGCCTGTAATCCCAGTACTTTGGGAGGTCAAGGTGGGTGAATGGCCTGAGCTCAGAGGTTCGAGACTAGTCTGAGCAAAAGCGAGACCGCATCTCTAAAAATAGCCAGGTGTTATGGTGAGCGTCTGGAGACACAGCTACTTGAGAGGCTGAGGCAAGAGAATCTCTTAAGCCCAAGAGTTTGAGGTTGCTATGAGCTATGACACCACTGCACTCTACCAAAGGCAACAAAGTAAGACTCTGTCTCAAACAAAAAAAACAAAGTCACATAGCTAGTATACAAGTAAAACCACAATAAAGGTCAAAGACATCTCCTAGCATTGCTTTTCAGTGTACATACCAATAACCTGGGTATCCTGTTAAAATGCAGACTGATTCAGTAAAATGCCTGAGGTTCTGCATATGTAACTAACACTCAGTTGATGCCAATTTTGCTGGTCTTCAGAAGATTCTTTTTTGTGTAAATAAACTCACTGGTGGCTAGAGACTGAGATTCAAGTCCTGACTTGGCTACTCATTAGCTGGGTGACCCTGATCAAGATACTTGATGTTTTTAAATCTTAGTTTCCTGCTCTACAAATTGAGGATGATATTGTCTACTGGGTCTACCTCATGAGACCAAAATCCAATGGCAGAAATGCCTAGAAGGAACAGTTTTATAAACTCACAAGTGCTCCACAGGGTGGATGGACTAGGATGATTACTATTATTTTGCCAAACCTACAAATCTTCAAGAACAGTATTTTCACATGTATGGAAAAATAAGAGAAAAAAATTCAGAATCTGATACCTTGAGGTAGCCCTTCCAAACCCTGACAGGTTCACACTTTACTGGGAAAACTTTGGAACTCAGTCTTAAGGCTTCAACCTTACGCCAAGCAACAACTGTAAGGGAAAGAGATCTTCCCACAACCACTCCATCACACAGAACCACCTTTGAGTCAGACCTCTCCAGACACAGTGCTCTGCAAAGCATTTGTAAGACTGTTCCCTTTGCCTGGAATACTCCATAGCTTTTCTGTCTCAGCTTCATCTCCTTCGTACTGTTATGAAAAGACTTTTGAACTCATAAATCATTTGAAATATCTCAGTGGACCCCAGATGTTCTAGATGTCTGCTGACTGAGCTATTATTTAGCACTGTTTCTTAGTTATATGCTTCCCTCTGTCTCTCTATCCCTCTTCTGTCTGTCTCTGAAATGAAAATGTTCACTTTTTAAGTACCGTATATACTCAAGTATAAGCCGAGTTTTTCCGGCACAAAATTTGTGCTGAGTTCGGGTTTTTCGGCACAAATTTTGTGCCGGAAAAAACTCGGCTTATACTCGAGTATATATGGTAATAACCACAGAACATAAAATAACTGAGCTAAACCTACCTCCTAACACCAAAAGTACTTAATCAGCAGACATGTAACCACTTCAAAAGAATCTACCACTAACTTAGCAATATTTTTTCCTAATCCTTCCTTTTTTCCCCCCTTAATTCCCTGGCAATGTATCATTTACCCTTTAACACTTCTGTATGAGCCTCTAAAGTATAAGAACATTTTCCTACAAAACTGTAATACTATTCTCACACTTAATAAATTAACCATACAGGTAATTATTTAATACCATCTTCTAGCCAGTCAGTATTGAAATGTTCCCAACTGGCTCAAAAGCATCATTTTATAATTGAATTGTCCACATACTGCACTTGATGGCTATGTCCCTTTCCAGATAATATTCTTAAAAGCAAGATTTTAGAGTACTAGAATACAATGTTCTTTCCACCGTGCTACTTGAATCAAAAAAGAACCAATAAATTAGTCTTTTGCTTTAATGCTTTTTAAAACTTCCTTAGATTAAAAATAGGGTAATTAGAACAATTATAATCTTATTAATAATGTACCCAGTAGTATAATTATTATACAACTATATGATAAAATCAGTGGTATAACTTGCAATTAATATATTAAGAGCAAATATGTTATGTATATCATATAAAAGTAATAAAATTATCCACAAGAACATTTTTAGTTGACAAGCATAATTTGTAATTTGCTAAATTTGTAATTAGTAAACATATATGTATATCATATGTCATACAATGTTTTGTTTTCAAATAATGAAAATACAATTTTAGGTATAATTTCAAATGAAAGTATGTATTTCTTTCCTTATTATCTCTGCATATACTTATCAGAATGTTTAGCAGATTAGTATGAAGTGAATTTACTGGTTTATGATATAAGCTGTACATTTTGATAACATAATTAGATGATCAAGACATGTACTACAAAGAATATACATACATTTATCAAACTGTGTAACTCAGATAAAATTAAGGGACATGTAAAACAAGTTAAAAATAATTACTACCATCAATTGAGCACTTACTGTATACTTTATAGATATGATTTTGTTTAATCATGATTTTGTTTAATCTTTAAGCTTGTAAAATATATATAATTCCCAATTTAAGAATGAGAACTAAAGGCTGTAAGAAAGTAAATAATGGCCTGATGGCACTTCTAATAAGTAACATATCTGAGACTTAAACTCAGATCTGTAATCTGTTCTGCCTTTGTTGAAAAACAAAAAAATTACATTTCGAAGTAGCACGGGAAAATACATTAAAACTGTTTTCTTTTTACACAGAGTGCCAATGAGATATTAAAAATAACTGACTCAGGTGGCACCTATAGCTCTCTGTCCACAGGGCGCTAGCCACTCACTCCACAGGGCGCTAGCCACATACACAGAGGGTGAGGGTGGTTGTTTCGAACTCAGCTGGGCCAGCTAAAACAACAATGACAACTGCAACAACAACAACAAATAGCTGGGCATTGTGACAGGCACCTGTTAGTCCCAGCTACTTGGAAGGCTGAGGCAAAAGAATTGCTTAAGCCCAAGAGTTTGAGTTTGAGTTTGCTGTGAGCTGCAATGCCTAGCGCTCTACCCAGGGCCACAAAGTGAGACTCCATCTCAAAACAAACAAACAAAAATTCCTGACTCAGCCGGACATGGTGGCTCACAACTATAATCCTAGCACTATGGGAGGCCAAGGCAGGAGGATCACTTGAGTGAGACTAGCCCAAGAAACAGCAAGACCCCGTCTTTACTAAAAATAGAAAAAATTAGCCAGTGTAGCTGCGTACACCTGTAGTCCCAGCTATTCAGGAGGCTGAGAAAAAGAGGATCACTTGAACCCAAGAGTTTGAGGTTGCAGTGAGCTATGAGGATGCCAGTGCACTCTAGCCTGGCAACAGAGTTAAGACTGTCTCAAAAAAAAAAAAACAAAAAACAAAAAACAAAACAAAAAAACCCCCAAAATTACAGACTTAAATCAGATAATTCTTTAACAACAGATGTTAATGTAGATATTACTGTGATTGGCTTTAACTATTCTACCTTATTTCTATTAAGGGATAAAACAAGTAAGTTCTAAAGATTATTTACATGTATTGCCAATTATATCATTACATCTTAGTAAAGTATGGATAAAATTCAGTATCATAAGGTTGCTTTGAATTTCCCATAGCAACTGCATCTATGGTTTTTTTTTTGTCCGGGGCTGGGTTTGAAACCGCTACCTCCAGCATATGGGGCCTGCGCCCTATTCCTTTGAGCCACAGGCACCACCCAGCATCTGTGATTTTACATTATGGTAGGTGTTTGTTAAAAGGTTGGGATAGATAATGATTCAGATTTACATATAAAGGTTGGGGAAAAAAATTGAAGAATTGGGGGTCAGCGCCTATGGCACAGTGGTACAGCGTCAGCCACATACACCGAGGCTGGCAGGTTCAAACCTAAACCTGGCTTGCTAAACAGCAATGACAACTGCAACAAAAAATAGCCAGGGCAGTCTTAGAACAGCTGCATCTTTCTTGTTTGGTTGCTTTTACTCACTTTGTTCTTATATGCTGTTTTTCCTTAAAAAGTAAAAAAACCACCATTCCAATTTAATGATCTATTTCTGAATTCTCCAATTTTTCTTGGAAATATTACTATTAAGTAATTATCACTAGTAGGGCCTTTATACAGAGTGCCAATGAGATATTGGCACTAATTTTAATCTATTCTAAAATTAGAATAGATTAAAGATCAAAACCTAATCTTAATCTATTCTAACAGTTTTTAAACTGCTTCATTTTTAACATTTGCACTTAACAGCATATAGTGATATTCTGATATAATTTTTTTTCAAAATGAGATGAACAAAATTATATCTGTGCTAAGAAAGCTGATATACTGGTACACAGTAAGTATTTAATTTCAACCACAGATTTTAAATTTTATAGATGTGAAACCATAAGTGTCTAAAAAGATATTTAGATACCACTCTGTGCTTGCTACCCAGGATCCTTAGCATGACTTTATTCTGGCATTTATCAGAATAATACTATTCATCATAGTACTATGATAGTTTATTCCTTTTACAAACCACATCATGAACTGCTTAAGAGAAAGGCGTATGTCTTAATTACGTGTACATTTTTGGGCCTTAATAGACTGCCTGGCATATAGTTGTAGCTAGATAAACGTTTGGTGAATAATTAGAAACATTTCAAGAATTTCAACCAGACAATGACTTTGAATTGGTTTCAGAACCTAGGGGAATTACAGATATTGCATATATACAAGAATAAATGTATCTCAATCTTGTTTAAGAAATATTAATTAGAAAAATCGGCAAAACAGAAGGTCAATAATTACCTTCCTTAAGAAAACAAATGCAAAGGCAACTGAGTTGGTGTTCCACGAAGATTAGGTATTCATATACTGCCACCTTGTGTCCAAACTAATGTGAATTGAGGAATTACAGTTCCAATGCAAAGTTGAAAGCTATTCTTTACTCTCTCAAACAAATCTAGGGATATCACTTCATTAAAAATCAAACAAGAGTGGTCCTTTACCTAATTTTCACAAAAAATTATATCCACAGGCCAATTTTAAAGTACAATTTATGCACTTAAAATTTGTCTAAGGGTCGTTTATCTATACTTAAAATCTGATATATCCCATGATTTAGTACATTATATTGTGTTCAAAATTTTTAATACATAGATATTTCATAGGGTATCATGCCATGAACACCATGTCTAGGTACTCTTGTTAACCAAGTAATTTAAAAACCACAAGACCCTGATTGTAAATCTAAAACTTTAAAGATCAGTTTCCCATCTTGAAATATGCTGAAATGCATGAACAGAAAAACCTACGGTGTATATGGCACACTCCTGGATGAAGGGCTCAACTACAACTTGGACTTTACCTAACAAAAACAAACAGTGTAATAACCTCTTCGTTTTACCCTTATATTAACCTGAACTAAAAAAGAAAGAAGAAAGAAAGAAAGAAAGAGAGAGAGAGAGAGAAAGAAAGAAAGACCTACCTATGGTGGAAAAAGTATTTAGCAGTCTTCTGTAAAAATTTTTGCATTTAATGCTAAAACTTGGGTCACATGTTTCAAATAATAAGGTATATACAAAAAATTATTAAGTCACATCTCACATTACTTGTAATTTATAATAAGAAATAGCTTGGTCGAGAAGCATCTTTGCTTTGTAAACTTTAAAATTGATAAGAAAAATATACCCACCATGTATTTTGCTCTTTAAGTTAATGGTCCAAAATTTTATTTGCCTAGTAGTGTCTTCTCAAAGTGTCTCTCAAAATGTGGTACACAGACCAGCTGCATTAGAAGCACTTGAGGAATTATTAAAGATTCCTTCCCCTTTATCAGAATATCTGGGGAGGGGTCAGGTAACATGTATTTTAAAGAGTATCCAGCAATGGTCACTTTTGGAAACACTAATTTATGATATAAATTTAAAGACAATTTAAATGAATTTCATATATTCAATGAGTATTCTACTACGTCACTTACTAAAGAAAAAAATTATAGAAATCAGAGTTTTTCACTAACATATGCTAGTTTTCCCTCAGCGGAAAGGAGATTAGATTAGGAATAAGGATACCTATTTCCTAGTCTAGGCCACTCTTTTTACCCCATCGATGTCCATTCTAGTTCTAAATTCCATTATATCAACTCAAACTCTTACCAAATTAAATAAGAAAAAAACTATTATTTCAATTACTAGCACGAAAAATCTGTTTTTGCTTAAAGAAAGAACAATGTCTTAAATTTTAACACACTATAACCTGAGTTCTTGACGTAAGACTTCTAGAAGGCTACAAAGCAAGTGGAGAAATTATTTTTATTTTACACTATCAGGCTGAACTAATTCTCACAGAATATAAGAGATAAACAAAATAATAAAAATAAAAGCTTCAACAAACTTTACCTCTATTTATGCCCGCCCAAATATTTTGTTTTTGAAGAACCTAACCCTAATTTAAATAGTCACCAATAAAATACTTACCTTTTCTACTAGTGGTATTAACTGCTGGTGTTCTGCTAATGTCTTTAATAGTTCCATAATGAAAGGCAAATAATTATGCTTCCTTCTGATATTCTCAATCTGAAAATAAAAAAGTTAAATCATTCTGAGTTTGCATCCAACTCAAAATAAAAATGGGATAAGATCCTATATACTCATAAGAAAAAATATTAATGAGATTCTGTTCCCACTGAGTATAAAGACTAATAACGTAAAACACGTATCTCAGGCATGGCTTTCTTCTTTAAGTTACAGCTAACAGAGGACTTTAACAGTTCAAGCTAAGAGCCAGACACAGTGGTTCATACCCATAATCCTAGTACTTTCGGAGGCTAAGAAGGGTGGATCGGTTGAGCTGAGGAATTGAAGTAAAAGCAAGAGTGAGATCTCATCTCTATTAATAATAGAAAAACTAGCTGGATGTTGTGGCAGGTACCTGTAGTCTTAGCTACTAGGGAGGCTGGATCGCTTGGACCCAGGAGTTGCAGGTTGCTGTGAGCTATGACACCATAGCACTCTAGCCTGGGCAACAGAGTGAGACTTTGTCTCAAAAAAAAAGAAGTTCAACCTAGGATTACTTATAAAAACATCTTATAAAAATAACTCATTAATCAACAACCTTGGTACTACACCTGTGGCTGTCTAGAGTTGCAGTCCCCAACCCTAGGAACCAGACTGCACAGTAAGAAGTGAGCAGTGGGCAAGCAAAGCTCCATCTGTATTTACAGCCGCGGCCCACTGCTCGCATCACTGCCTAAGCTCTGCCTCCTATCAAATCAATAGACACATTAGATTCTCACAGAGTGCAAACCCTACAGTTAAACTGCACATGCAAGGAATCTACGTGGCACCCCTCACAAGAATCTAATGCCTCACAATGTAAAGTGGACCTGAGGTGGGCTCCCACTGATTCCATGTTATGGTGAGCTGTATAGTTATTTCACTGTATATTACAATGCATTTATAGAAATAAAGTGCACAATAAATGTGATGTGCTTGAGTCATCCCCAAACTATCCTCCCCAACACATACCCCACTCCTACCCTAGCCCATGAAAAAATGGTTTTCCATGAAACCAGTTCCTGGTGCCAAAAAAGGTTGGGGATTGCTAGTCTAGAGAACACCCTCTCAAGTTATGTAATTCTTGGTTTTCCTTGTTATTGAACTATTATATATTCTACTTGGTAGAAGTTTAACTGACTTCCCTTCTTCCATAGGGGAAAAAAAACTGCCCTCCTTTGTAAATTCATTAAACATTTCTTTACTTCATATTTAACTTCTCCTTTGAACTAGTTGTGGTATCTTATGATTCTTTCAGTTAATTAATTAAATTACATCTTAACACATGTTAATTTTATATAAGTATGAGAATCATTTTGCCTTTTTCATTTTAAAAAATTTATTATTATTATTTTTATAAGTCTAAATAGGAAAGACCATTTTACCTTTTTTCAAACAAAGCATTCTCAATGTATCAGGCAAAGATTCTGAAAACTTAGTCTGTGTTTTATTTAAAGCAGATATTAAAAGTTAATTACATAGTAACTCTGCATAAGGACATATAAATGATAGGCTGTTAGTTTTCTAAAATACCATGTGAAATGAGCCAGGCACAGTGGCTCACGCCTGCAACCCCAGCATTTGGGAAGCCGAAGCAGGTGGATTGACTGAGCTCACAGGTTCGAGACCAGCCTAAGCCAGAGCGAAACCCTGTCTCTTTAAAAAGCAGCCAGGCACTGTGGCGGCCGGGTAGTCCCAACTACTTGGGAGGCTGAGGCAAGAGGATCGCTTGAACCCAAGAGTTAGTTTGAAGTTGCTGTGAGCTAAGATGCTCCAGCACTCTATGAAAGGTGACCAAATGAGATTCTGTTTAAAAAAAAAAAAAAAAAAAATCATGTGAAATGGAAAATAACCACTAAAGTTTTTATCTCTTACTTTCCTGTCTTGTCTCCACAAACTTGGCCCTTCCTTTTACCTGCCTGGAATTATCTGAAGCCTGCCTGCCCCTACCACTCCTACCTGAAGAAACTCTACTAGTTCAAAGTCCATTTATTTTATTTAGCAATCATTTTTTGTCTGTTAAGTATTATGCAAAGTACTATACTGACAGTCTGGTGAGTAATAAAAAGGACAATTCTTGCCTTCAACTGAGATTCAAATAAAAAACAATCCACTTTTTTTCTTCTTAAAATTTTTTTTGGAGACAGGTCTTTGTCACTGGGTTAGAGTGCAATAGCAACATAGCCCACTGCAACCTCAAACCCCAGGGCTCAAGTGACCTTCCTGCTTCAGCCTCCTGAATAGGTAGTAAAGTAAAGCAGGCATGTGCCACCATATCCAGCTACTTTTTCTATTTTTTTGCAGAGGCAGGGGTGTCACTCTTGTTCAGGTGTCACTCAAACTCTTGACTTCAAGCAATCCTACTACCTTGGCCTCCCGAAGTGCTGGGATTACAGGCATGAACCATTTTGCCCGGCCTGAAAAACAATCCTTTTATTACTGTAACACACATGGCAAATGATATAAGTTTCACATCCAGAATCATACAAAATTTAAAGTTCTCTCTACTCTTTTCACTTTTCTGAAAAAAGTTTATCAGACAGATTGCAAGTAAAAGAGATTATTAATAATCTTGCTTTCATATTTGACACTGAATTATGCAAATTTATGATGTAACTAAATAAAATTAAATCAATTTTTTTAGAAATCTAAAAAACTTGAAAGCAAAATCAAGAGGAAAAAATTTTAAGTAAATTTAAAATGTAGAATTTGGTATATATCCAAATTGAGACATATCCTAAAGAATAAAATAAACTTCAGAAAAAAACTTTTCAATTGTTATTAATAGCAATATTACTATTCTGAACCTTTTAATATATACATATGTATACACATATATTATATACATACTATACATATATGGCACAGCCTGGCATGGTGGCTCACACCTATAATCCTAGCACTCTGGGAGGACGAGGCAGGTGGATAGCTTGAGTTCACGAGTTCAATACCAGCCTGAGCAAGAGTGACACCTTGTCTCTAAAAACAACAGCTGGGCATTGTGACAGGTGACTATAGTCCCAGCCACTCAGGAGTCTGAGGCAAGAGGATCACCTAAGCCTAAGAGTTTGAGGTTGCTGTGAGCTATGATGCCACCGCACTCTACTGAGGACAATAAAGTGAGACTCTGTCTCAAAAAAAAAAAAAAAAAAGGCATAAAGCAATAAGTAGTTACATTAATATTGTTCAGAACCAAGATTTTGGCTTAAGAAATAATAAATTCTTAACTTCTTCAAGTATAAGCCCTTTAATCCTAATATGAATTCGTGATGCATTTGCTCTTCAAAAATAAAACTAGAAACAAAACTACCGTATATACTGGAGTATAAGCCGAGTTTTTTCCAGCACAAAATTTGTGCGGAAAACCCGAACTCGGCACAAATTTTGTGCTGAAAAAACTCGGCTAATACTCGAGTATATACAGTATATTTCTCAGCTCTAAAAAGTACCCAGAAACAATCACCAACTCAGTAGTTCTAAGCCCACAAGCACACAGTGGTTTCTAAATATCATTTCCCACTGAAGGAAAACACGACTTCAAAAAAAAAAAAAGGCTGATTCCACATCTGAAGCAAGAAATACACAAGATAAATCTGAATCATCTTTTTATAATAGAAAGCAAGGATGCTATCAAAGACTAAAAGGATTATGTCACAAAAACTTAGGAGTTGGCCTGAAGTGGTCTCCAATGGCCAAAGATGGTATAATTTGAGCATCGATAAGAATAATAACTGCAATAAACTGAAATATCAAACAGATTAAGAATCTGTTACTAATAATACTTCATAGAAATAAAAAAGAAAGAAACCTCACTACTCTTCTTTGTAGGATGCCAGAAAACTGATACATTACTGTGAAAAATGGCAACAGTGGGAAGAACAGCAATCAAACATTCAATGTATCTTTCTCTCAGAACATAATGCTCTACATTAAAACATTAAAAGAAAACAAATTTTAAAACATACCTTGTATCTCTTTAATTTCTGTACTTCTTCTTCAATAAGCATCTGATTTTTGGCAACTTCTGACTGAATAGCACTTAACATACTATTACCCTGATCTGTATCCATGGGTTCCTCCTTAGGAGAAAGACAAAGAAATAGCATACCCTAATGACTGAAGCATAAGTCCAGAATATTTTTAAATAACAAGCATAGTACAATTATTTTCACATACCTGCCTAAAACAGAAATTAAAGGATACAAGCCCTGAACAGTACCTTCAATATTTCCATATTCTAGAGAACATACACATTTTTACCTAAAACCCACCTGTACTGTAATATACTACAGGCAGTCTCTGGGTTACAAATGAGATATGTTGCTCCATTTGTAGGTGTATGTTGAATGTCAGTCAAATGTTTGTAACTTAGGGACTTACTGTAATAGCCTCCATTTTTAAGTGCAAGTCGTAAGTAAGTTGGATGTTTGTAACACGGGGATTGCCTGCATTATTACTATAATCATCTACTGAGCTATAAAATAAATTTGCTCAAATATACTCTTACAAAAATGTGATCAAAGGATTTTAAAAAAGACTTTGTTACTAAATCTCTTCTCTAATCATCTTTACCACAGAAAGATAAACGTAAGAACTAGGAAATATTACATGTGAATCTAAATGCATATAATTAACTCTTTGAGAAATATAGTCCAATTTGCTTAATTATGTAATGAAATCATAGTACATAGTTAAAATATAATTATAATTCAGCTGATGCCTGTAATCCCAACACTTTGGGAGGCTAAGGAGGCAAAATTGCTTGAGGCCAAGAGTTCCAGACCAGCCTGAGCAAAAGCAAGGCCTTATCTATACAAATAGGAAAATTAGCTAGCCATGGTGGTGCATGCCTATAGTCCCAGCCCTTTGGGAGGCTGACGAAGGAAGACCGCTTGAGTCCAGAAGTATGAAGTTGCAGTAAGCTATAATGATGCCACTACACCCTAGCCTGACCCTGTCTCAAAAAACAAAACTATAATTACTAACACTTAGGACTTACCATTTTCAGTCATTATTTTAAGTGGTTTACGTGTATTTTCCCATTTAATTTTCTTGACAACCTTGTAAAATAAATACTACTACCCTCGTGCTACATGAAGAAACTGAGGTACAAAGAAATATACTCAAATTCATACATCTACTAAGTGGAAAAGCCAGGAACTTAATCAAAGCAGCATGAATCTAAACTGTATTCTCTTACCCTCCACTCAGTGTATTTCATTAAATCTATACTTAAAAAAAATACATAGTAAATACTTTCCCTAAGAGAATAACTAAGCTAGACTTTGTACTTTAAAAACACATGGCTACAAACCTCTGCAAGTTGTTTCTGTAACTCTGCTATCTTCTGTTCATATATCATTTTTCTGTCAGATACAATGGCCATTAGGTTAAATCGAATTTCCCCTTCACTATACCTAGAAGAAAGTTATTTTAAAATTTATAATGTAATAAAGAACTGTGAGACCTACTGTTAAGATAATCTGTTGTGATTACCTCATGATTCTCTGGAGCAAATAAAAATCTATCAATTGGCTAATAATAAAAATCGATACTTTAAAAAAGCCTTCATATATTAAAGATAACTGCAGGCTCCCCAAAATAAACTAAATCTAATCAATCACAAATATTTTTAAATGTTCTAAAATATTACCCTGCTTAAAACATCTGCAACAACAAATCTTAAATAATAAATATTTTTATCAATTTCCCTACTTTAAGAGAAATATAGCAACTCATTTACTTATGATCTTAGAAAAAGCGAAGACCCCACATTTTTTGTATTAATTACACTGGCAGTTTGATAGTAATACTCCACACCATACAATTTTTTTGGCAAGTCATGATACAGTTTCTTTTAATAAACTTTAAATTTTTATTTTTTATATTATATATATTTACATAATATTTTATTAATGTTATTATATCCTGTAGTAAAATTTATGAATGCTGTTTATTTTCACTATTCTGATACCAATGAAACACCTCTTACCCAAAGCTTGCTCATAGTTGGGACTGATATTAAAAATATTATCTGTAACATTATGTGAGTAGCTCTCAATCAGGAAGAAAATATATAGAAAATGTAGGATCATTTTTTTCATTCATTCATTCCTAAGACTTTGTCATACATAGTTTTCTAATTGAAAAGAATATGGCCCAATAAAACAATTATGCTTTGAATTATGCAAAAAATGCTTTTTAAATGCTATTTGTGGAACTTTCATATCCCTATCCCTCCCATTAAATACAACTAAAAAATCCTAAACATCATATACTTTAAAAAAAAAAAAAAAAAAGAGAGGTCAAAGTGCCTCACACCTATAATCCTAGCATTCTGGGAGGCCAAGGTGGGTGGATTGCTTGAGCTTAGAGAGTTTGAGACCATCCTATACAAGAGCAAGAACTCTGTCCCTTCTAAAAATAGAAAAACTAGCAAGCATTGTGGCAGCTGTCTGTAGTCCCAGTTACTCAGGAGGTTGGGGCAAGAGGATCACTTGAGCCCAGAAGTTTGAGGTTGCTTGGAGCAACAGAGTGAAAATAAACAAACAAACGAACAAATAAAAGAGAGGAAAAGAGAGAGAGAGAGAAATCCTGAAAGTTGGATAAAAGGCAGACAAGTTAGGAAACTCAGGACCCAAGAATGAAACAATAGTTGAGTTCCCTATAGTTCTCTTTCTGTCTCATATATCCCGGACTTGGAGCTAAAGAAACCAGCAACCCAGAACTATCAACAGGCAGAGAAAAAAATGACCCAAAAAAGTCTGCTATCTCTAGCCAGACAGAAAAGGGGCAGCCTCAAAAGACAGAAAACTTTCAAACAATTACTCTTTATAGTGATTTACATGACTAAAAAATCTACAACTCCACCTTCTCCACACAAGCAAAAGCGGAGTGGAGAGTACAGACCTCCAACCTTACCAGGCTTTAACTTGGCCAGGCACAGTGGTTCACGCCTGTAAATCCTAGCACTTGGGAGGCTGAGGTGGGTGGATTGCCTGAGTTCACAGGTTCGAGACCAGCCTGAGCCAGAGTGAGACCTCCACTCTAGAAATAGCCAGGTGTTGTGGCGGACATCTGTAGTCCCAGCTACTCAGGAGGCTGAAGCAAGAGAATTGCTTGAGCCCAAGAGTTTGAGTTTGCTGTGAGCTATGAAGCCACAGTACTCTACCACAGGTGACAAAGTGAGACCCTATCTCAAGAAAGAAAAAAAAAAAGGCACCTATGTTGGTATTTCAAAAGGTTAAGTTTATTCCTACCAGGTGGTAATGATAACATTCATTAGTGGTACCAAAGGACACCAAATGGAATCAGTGGAGAACGATAATAAGGCACTGCTATCCCTCTCAGTCAGAGTGGTATCAGTAAAAACCCTGCTGGGGGCTGAAACTTCCACCCCTGTCCAACAATAACAAGAAACTTCATTCCACCTCAGAAGTCAGTGGTCTATTAGGGAACCTAGACTTCTACTCTCACACCTGGAACTAATGAGGCAATGCCTCCAATTTACCCTGCCAGAGCTGTGTCCATAAAAACCAACCAAAAGAGAAATTAAATAAGATCCAGCTTTATCATATAACATGTTTAGGTTTCTATCAATAATGCCTCATTATATTAAAAAACCATGAAAATCTGAACTTGAATGAAAAAAGACACTTGATAGTAAAATGACAGATATTAGAATTATCTGACAAAGACTTTAAAAAAGACTTTATAAAAATTATTCAATGAATAAATATAAACACATTGAAAACAAATGAAAAATTTCAAGTCTCGGCAAAGAAATAGAAGATATAAAAAAGAACCAAATGGAATTTTTACAACTGAAACGTATAATAACCAAAATTTAAAAAAAATTATTGAGCTGAGTGATGGGCTCAATAGTAGCACGAAGGAGACAGAGGAAGAATAAGTAAACTGGAAGACAAAACCACAGACATTACCCAATCTGAATGGAGATAACAAGAAAATAGAGTGAAGAAAAAAGTAAAAGTCCCTCAAAGACCTGTGGGACTACAAACAAGGATCTATCACTTAAGTCCTTAGAGTCCAGGAAGAGGAGGAAAAGGATAATGAGGTTGAAAAAGTATGCTTAGGGGGCGGCACCGGTGGCTCAAAGGGGTATGGCCCTGGCCCCATATGCCGGAGTTGGAAAAAAAAAAAAAAAAAAAAAAAAAAAAGAAAAAGTATGCTAGGATCCAGGGGCTAAAAACTCCCCTAATTCAACAAGACACAAACCTACAAATTTAATAAGTGAGTAAACTTCAAACAAGATAAACTTTTAAAAATTCACTCCAAGATATATCACAATCAAACTTCTGAAAAATAAAGATAAAGAAAAAAATCTTGAGAGCAGCATTAGAAAAATATCATAACCACAGAGGCAAATAATCCAAATGACAATATCAGAACGCAGAAAGGCAAGAAGGTAGTGGCATAACATTTTTCAAGTGCTAAAAGACAAGACTTTCAACTCAGACTTCTATGTCCAGTAAAAATATCCTTCTAAAAAAAAAAAAAAAAAAAGAAAAAAAAATATATATATACACACACATATGTATGTATATATATCCTTCTAGAAGGAAAGGAAAATCAAGATATTCTCAGATGAAGAAAAACTAGAAATCTGTTGACAGGGGATCCACCATAAAGAATGGCTAACTAAAAGCTTCTAAACAGAAAAGAAATGATAAACAGAGTCTTGGAACATCAGCAAGGAAGAACAATGGCAAGAATAAAAATATAGGTACATATAGTACTTTTTTCTTCTCTTTAAGTTTTCTAAATTATGTTTCATGATTGAAACAAAAATTATAATAATATCTAATATGGCCCAAAAATATACATAGAAGAATCATTTTTAAAAAACCATACAAAGAAAAGAATACACTCAAAAGCACCACAAATAAATAAAAATGGAATTCTGAAAAATGTTCAAGTAACTCACAGGAAGGTGAGAGAAGGAAAATACAGAATTTTTTTTAAAAACTGAAAACAGAAAAAATGAAATGGCAGGATTAAATTATAATGTAAAAGAAATTATATTAAATGTACACTTAATCTTGTATATAACTTTGTAAATCTACTACATTCCAAATAAAAGACAGAGAAGATTTTCAGAGTGAATTAAAAAACATGACTGAATACATGTTGCCTACAAGAAACTCACTTCAAATATAATATAAATAAGCTGAAAATAAAAGTAAAGAAAAAAATACCAGGCATACATTAATCATACAAAAAGCAAGAGTGGCTGTGTTACAAAAAGTTAAATTTTACAGCAAAGAAAATTATAATAGAGAGGGACATTACATAATAAATAGCTAGTATCATATATATACACACATCAAAGAATAGAACTGGAAAATGTGTAAAGCAAACAATAGGAAAAATTGATAGGAAAATAGCCAAATTCAAAACTTTCCCTTTTGCGAATGACATGACTGTCTATTTAGAAAATGCCATGAAATCTGGGTGAGTTCAGCTAGGCCAAAGGATACAAAGTAGGACAGGGAAAAATTCAACTGTATTTCTATACATTAGCAATGATCACATTGAAATAAAAAATGAAAACAATATTATTTATAGTATCACTCAAAGAATATAAAATGTTTAGGTATAGATCAAATGAAACATGTACAGGATTTGGATGCTAAAAACTAGAAAATGCTGATGAAAGAAATCAGAGAAAAGATAAGTAAATGGAGAGACTTATCATGTTTATACATTGGAAAACTCAGCATAATAAAGACAGCAGTTCTCATAATAATATAAACATTTGACGCAGTTCTTATAAAAATCCCAATAAGGATGTTTATAGATAGGGAGAAGGTTATATGAAAATTTACATGGGAAGGCAGGAAGCTATGTCTACTACAGCTAAAAAAATTTTCATGAATAAAATGGGAGGCATCAGACTACCCAATTTCAAGGTTTACAGCATACAATCAAGACCACATAGTACTGGCAGAGGGAAAATAGATCAATGAATAGAACAGTAAACCCAGAAAATAGAAATAGATCAATGAATAGAACAGTAAACCCAGAAACAGACCCACACAAATATGCCCAAAGATTTTTTTTTACAAAGATGTAAGAGCGATTCAGCGGAGGACGACTAGCCTTCAACAACTGATGCGAGAGCAATTAAACACGCATATAAGCAAAAAAAATGAACCTTGACCCAAATGTCACACCATGTACAAAAATTCACTCAAAACAGATCACAGCCTTAAATGCAAAATGTTAAACTAATTTTAGAGAAAAGGAGAAAAACATTGGCAGGTAGGGCCAAATAATTCTTAGACTTGATGACAAGAACACAATTCACCTTTAGCTCTGTAAGAGACCACATTGAGAGCACAGGGGATGGGCTATAGACTGGGAGGAATATTACACACAACATGTCTGATGAAGAACAATGTAAAGAACTCCAGGGCTCAATAATTAAAAAAAACAAATCATCCAATTAGAAAAAGGGCAAAGGCACGAAAAGCTCAAAAGTAATAGTAATTACAGAAATGCAGACTAAAACCACAATGAAATATCACTACACACCTCTTAATGGTTAAAATAAAAAATTGTGACATCATCAAATGCTAAAAAGGATGCAAAAAATACATTGCTGGTAGAGATGTAAAATGGTGTAGCCACTTTGAAAAAAGAGTTTAGTAGTTTCTTAAAAAACCTGTAGCTCAAAGGAGTAGGGTGCCAGCCCCATATGCCTAAAGGTGGTGAGTTCAAACCCAGCCCCAGCCAAAAAAACAAAAAAACAAAAAAACTAAACATGCATTTACCATACAACCCAGCAATGATACTTTCGGGCGTTTATCCCAGAGAAATAAAAACATATATGTTCACACAAAAATCAGTATAAAAATTGTTATTGCAGCTTTGTTCATAATTGCCCCTCCCAAAAAAATCAAAACAATCCAGATGTCTATTAATGGGTAAATAAGCAAAAAAATTGATATTTCCACACCACAGAATATTACCCATCAATAAAAAAGGAAATAACTACTGATACACTTAACAACCTGGATTAATCTCCAGAGAATTATGCTGAGTAAAAAAACCAAATGTAAAAATGTTACATATCACCTGATTCCATTTATATAACATTCTTTAAGTGGCAAAAATTATAAAACTAGGAATTAAAGAGTGAGGGAAAGGGAGAGATGGCAAGAGAGGGAAGTATTCGTGGCTATAAAAGGGCAACATGAAGGATCCTTTTGGTAATCAAATTTTGCTGTATCTTTACTGTAATAATGCAAATATCCTGGCTATGATGTACTACAATTTTGCAAGATGCTATCATTGCAAGGTAAGAATACACACGATCTCTCTGTTTTACATCTTACAACTAAATGCATATAATTATCTGAAAACAAATATATATCAAAATAAAAAGTTTAAGTTAATATAAAAATCCTCAAAAAACAAAATAGAACTCCACAAAATGTGTTACAAATATCTAACAGTACAAAAATGTCTAGCTTAATAGAGATCTGCATGTTTAACTTCTCTAAGATAAAATGACACATTACTATGTGAAATTCAGATTTTCTGAATGCATTAAGCTAATCAAAAGCAGATATTTAATATACACATCGTTACAATTACAATAAAAGTTAAAACAAAGCTTAAAAACCAGAATGTTGAGCTAGTCATATTAACTTGAAATAAATATGAAAAAGCAGTACTTCTCACACTTCAATTATCTGTATGCTTTCTTTAGTTTTACCATACCTACTTATTTAGTTAATATTTTTTATAAAGGGACTTCTGATGTTTAGCCTTCTACCAGGGAATCTTATTTAGCATATAAAACTCATACTTTAGTTTTTTTTTTTTAAATCAGAGATTACCTACAGATAGGGTAGAGAGAGAGTCTTATGATTTAGTTTCATATGCTAATTATATTTCTTCGATTTCCCATCAAAATAGATAGATACATAACTTTTCAAACAAAAATATTCATTGATGTACTACCACCACCACCCCCCCAAAAAAACCCAGAATATTATGCCAACAAAATTAGGTAAACATTTACTTTTGTATTCTTTTTTCTATCACCGGCCTTACTGCACTGATCCAATCATCTTGATTACATGCACCTAGAAAGAAATTTAAAAACAGTTAAAACAAATAAAATTAAAAAAATCAAAATTATTTCAAAGTTCAGTCCAAAATTTTTTTAACACATTTTAGCAAATTCAAGACAGTAGAAAGTATTTTAACAGAACAATATTAACTTCAATTCTTATCTTCTGGTAATGGTTGCAGAAAAGAGTATTATCATAATCAGCATTGCCATATATTACTATGTCACTTAGCAGGTGGTAGGCAAATGTTTGAGAAAGAAACAAATATGGGCTTTACCTCATTTAAACTAACAACCCTGTGCAATCAAAAATAACTACCCTCATTTTACAGATGATGAAACTGAAGGCTGGCTAGACACAATGGCTCATGCTTACAATTCCAGCACTTTGGGAGGCCAAGGTACAGGAGGATTGCTTGATGCCAAGGGGAAGGGAGGGGGGAGGTTAAGGTGGAGGGAGGGTAATGGATGGGACCACACCTACGGTGCATCTTAGAATGGGTACAGGCGAAACTTACTAAAGGCAGAATACAAATGTTTACATACAATAACTAAGAAAATGCCATGAAGGCTACATTGAACAGTTTGATGAGAATATTTCAGATTGTATATGAAACTAGCACATTGTACCCCTTGATTGCACTAATGTACATAGCTATGATTTAACAATAAAATAAATAAATAAATAAAAAAGAATTGGAGACCAGCCTGAGCAAGAGAGAGATTGCCATCTCTACAAAAAATCAGAAAAGTTGCCTGGCATGGTGGCTCACGCCTGTTATTCTTAGCACTCTTGGAGGCCAAGGCAGGTGGATTGCCTGAGCTCAGGAGTTTGAGACCAGCCCTGAGCCAAGGTGAGACGCTGTCTCTAGAAACAGCCAGGCATTGTGGGCTATAGTCCCAGCTACTTGAGAGGCTGAGGCAAGAGAATCACTTGATCCCAAGAGTTTGAGGTTGCTGTGAGTTATGATACCATAGCACTGTACCGAGGGTGACCAAAGTAAGACTGTCTCGCAAAAAAAAAAAAAAAAAAAAATCAGAAAAATTTGCTAAATGTGGTGAAGCATGCATGTAGTCCCAGCTACTTAGGATGCTGGAGTAGGACTGCTTGAGCCCAGGAGTTTGAGGTTTGTAGTGAGGTATGATGATAAACTGCACTCTATTCAGGGCAACAGAGCTAGACCATGTCACAAAAAAAGAAAAGCAACAAAAACAAAAACTGAAAGCCAAGAAAAGCCAGCCCGCATGTTAGTGGAAAAATAAGGATTCAACTCATCTGACTCCCCACAATCATAACTGTAAAATAAAATATTGAAATGCACTCATAATTCAAAACCAGTTTTACCCAGTTATTTTAATCCTCTTTTTCATCAGAAGTTATAGCATAGCCACCAGCTAGATGTATAGCAAATCTGACTGTTCTAGTGTACCTCTTACTTGCTTTATATTTATTTTACAGTTTTAATGAATAAAAAAAGTCTGACTGGATAGAAGCCAATAGAT
This sequence comes from Loris lydekkerianus, assembly GCA_963574355.1. Taxonomy (NCBI): domain Eukaryota; kingdom Metazoa; phylum Chordata; class Mammalia; order Primates; family Lorisidae; genus Loris; species Loris lydekkerianus. The sequence goes on along the minus strand of CAUYPK010149532.1, from coordinate 80,311 downwards.
AAATGCAGCGATGAGATGAACTACCAAACTAGAAAAACTTAGCACCTACAAAATGGAAAAAACATTCTATTAATTTTTTATAACAGACATAGAAAAATATTTTTAGAGGTAGCATGTAATCTGCATTGGATAAGCCACTGGTTATTAAATATGAGCCATGGCAAAAACTATAAGCAAAATGAGCCTATGTTAAAATGTTTTTAAATCTAAAAGCTAGTTTTAGGCCAAGTACAATGGCTCCTAACTATAATTCCAGCACTCTGGGAGGCCTAGGTGAGCTGATTGCTTGAGCTCAGGAGTTCGAGACCAGCCTGAGCAACAGCGAGACCCCATTTCTAAAAAATAGTCGGATGTTGTGGTGGGCACCTGTAGTCCCAGCTACTCGGGAAACTGAGGCAGGAAAATTGCTTAAGCCCAAGAGTTTGAGGTTGCTATGAGCTGTAATGCCACAGCACTCTACCGAGGGTAATGAAGTGAGACTCTGTCTCCAAAAAATAAATTAATTAATTAAAAACTAGTTTTATGAACCATAAATATTATTAGACTCAACTTAAAAGTTTTATTGGATTTCAGATCTAATTTTTTAAAAAGAGAAAATTTAATGGGGACAAAATAAGGAGTTAAAATTTTTGTGTGGGCCTCTTTTCTTCAGTAATATTTCACAACCATAAATTCTCAATGGTTCTCAACAACTATTATCATTTTTGCTCATGGTAAGAGACAAGATGGAATCAGGATAAATCTAATCTTGGACACAAAGGATAGCTCATTAAAGCACTACCTAAATAGAAACTTAAAAAAAAAAAAACCCACAAAACTTATTGATTGCAAAACAATAAAGTGATTCTTAATGACCCATTTCCAAATAAAACTATATTAATACAGATAAGAAATATCTCCTATCCCTTATCACGCCCATAATCCTAGCACTCTGGGAGGCCAAAGCGGGTGGATTGCCTGAGCTCAGGAGTTTGAGACCAGCCCTGAGCCAAGGTGAGACCCTGTGTCTAAAAACAAACAAAATGACAAGAATAACTTTTTAAGTTCGTTAAGAGTAGTTTTTAAAAGTTAAATGGAAAGTAAAATATAAATTATGCAATCTATGGGTAAAACATTTTTTTCTTGTAGAAAAATCAAAAGCTTCAACTGAACTATAATAGTCAACGTGTCATCCCCATATGCTATTTAATTACACAAAATATTGATGATTTAAGGTCTTCAATGATTCTTAATACCTTGTAGTCATTTGTACCTTCAAACTTTAAGAAGCACTGTGGCTACAATGAAGATAAATAACCATTTTTTCCCTTGTCAAAAGTGAAATACCAGGAATAGGAACTGCATTACCTAAATCAATCGGTCCTTCTCTTAATCCATCTAATTCATACAGTCTTCCATTAACAGGAACATAACTGACAAAATGAAAAGCATCTTCTTCTTTTGCTGATGTTTTTGTATCAAATTCAAACATCTGTTGTCTATATTAAAGAAAAGAATAGTGAGACAAAGAAGCAAAGAAAGAAACAGTACTTACTTAATATAAAGTCTCTTTACCTGGCAAAACTGTTGTGTACTTGTCGAATCACATCTGAATTGCTCAGTGCCAAGCCTTTCATCTAAAATAATTTTTTAAAACAGCCTATTAAAATAAGAACTATCACAAACAGGACAATTTAGGATTAGAAAGAATGTACTCACAGCTGCATCAAAACTTTGTGAAAATTCTTTAAATTCTGATAATGTCTCTCCTAAATGGACATCTTGATGAGTACAGTTCAACAACACACTTACTATGGCTTGAGTAGCACAAGCATTATTAATTACCTATAAAACACAAAAGTGAAGATATCAATTAATTTTTTTTTTAAGTTTTTAACTGGTGACAATGACCAAAAAAATCTGAATCAAGTTAACAGATTTCAAATTTTATCTAACATAGTTTTAGCATAAACATAAAAAACATGTTTAATTTCTATTCTAATCTATTTTCAGGAGTTTACTATAATTCTGGAGTTGAAGATTCTAGGAAACCAAATAAACCAAATGAACTCATAACATTAGTGAAAACCAATCCAGTTAGAATAACAAGACCCATCTTCTGGATCTAAGATGTAACTGATTAAGCCCACAGAACTTGCCTCCCTCTCCTATTCACCTTGTACACTCATGTCTAACTCCCCAGGTTCACCTCTTATTTTAGTACTTAGCACAAGCTACAACTCACCTATGTGGCATTTGGAGAAATTCTGTAACAACTCATGTTAGTTTCTACCCTCGTCTAAATTCCCAAAAAAGGTATACATTGTCCACCTGTTTTTTCACTCAATTATGTATAGTCTTTATAGTGCTATCACCTGTCAGTTAACTGTTAATCTAACAAATTATGTGGACCTTACATTCTACTCAGAGGAGAAAACATTTAGATAGCACTTACTATGTGCCAGGTACTTTTCTAGGCACTTCACATGTATTATTTCTTTTAATCCTCTCAACAACCTATGAAGAAGGAGTAATATTATTATCCTCATTTTACATTTGTAAAAGCTGAGGCACAAATAAGTTAAGTAACTTGCCCAAAGGCACACAGCTAAGCAAGAGGCAGATTGTCTGGTTCTAGAATTTGTGCAGCTGGCCATCATGCTAAGCTGACTCTATATACATGTAATACATGTGCTCTCTCCAATAAGTTTATAAACTACTATAAACAACAATTTCTTCCATACTCCCTCTAGCACCTACAGTACAGAGATGTGTGTGGACATCAGCAAGGTTAATCACAGAGTTAAATGATTTTTTAAAAATATAGCTTAGTCCTACTACTATATTTTGTTATGATATTATAATTAAACACCATTTTCTAATTAGCCTTTCCAATAATGCTAATTAGCTTATGAATTTATATTTTAGGAAACTGTTTTTATCCTGACCGATTTCAAAAGAAAATATTTCAATTATTTTCCCTCTTTAATTCGTATAGTTCTCTACTTTTTATGTTGCCAAAGCCTTTTAGGGTCTTATAAACATCCACCAGTTATTGAATTTTTGACTGCAGTATGTTTGAGAAACTCCTTGATAAGACTGCATTCTCCATTAGGGAACATTCTCTTATTCTCAATTCTCAGCAAATATAAATAATACCATTACAGTTTTGTAATTCCTCTTTTTAAGTATTTTGTGTTCAACACTATCTTATAATTGATGAATTAGGGAAAGTCGCAGAAGATTGCTAATCCAATTAACATTGCTGCTGATTTCTATAAATATGCATTTTTATCTGAATTTGGATGAAAATTCTTCATACTAAAGAAGACTCAATAAATGTTAACTGACATTTCCTGCTCCCTTCTCTTGAGCTAAAATTATCTAAGGTGAATTTACCTGGGAATAGGGATTACAGGAGTAAAATCAGGGGAAGTTAAAATTTATACTTATTCATACATTCTTTCAAAATCATGACACAGTGATGAGGCCACAGTAGAAAACACTACCAAACATTTCTAGGATCTAAGAAATGCAAATCTGTAATTGAATACTTTAGTAATTTTTTTAAAGAAGTAAAAAAAACTCCTGTAGTTACTGCTATTTCTCTTTTGGTGTCAATAACAATTTACATTGTCCATGATATACCACATTTTGTGTGTATGTAAAGAATAGTAATTACAATGGATGTTGGTATAAGAGCAACTTTTCAAGTTTTAAAATGAGTTTAGTGCCATTAAGTGGTTATGCTATCAACAGTACAAAGTTAGAAAAAAAAGACAAAAAATCCATAGCTATTCATTCAAATATTTTCCAAACACCTACTATGTGTCAATCACTGTGAAAAAGACTAGACAATGAACAAGAAAGATGTGGTCTTTGTCCTCATAAAACTCACATTAAAAAAAAATCACCTTATAGACATCCATTTGAAAGAAGTTTAACTTGTCACGCAAAAAACTACTACAATATAAATTATTTACACAGTCCTTAACTTTTCAAACCTTTCCCTTATCCTGAGTGTTCTATTTTATACTCTTGGTTTTAAATATTTTTAGATAAAGCAGTAGAGTTCAATAATACAAATAAAGCTAACTAACATAGGGGTTCCCAAGTAGGGCTGGCCCAGAACCTTAAGAATTTAGTTTGAATTTCTTTGATAGGTATAATTTCTTTTCTTTTCATAGCATATACAAAAGAATGAAGTAGATGCTCAGAGGCACAATACAAAAACACCTTAAAGTACTGCATATATAAATTATACCCAACCTTCACTGAATCACTAATAATAAAATTTTAATCTTATTAATAGTCAAAGAAAAAAGGTTGAGAATGTAACTGTAGCTTCTTCCTAAAGAAGAAGTGGTACTTTTAAAGTGGTACTTTAAAAGGTATAAGGTAAATGCCATGCTCATGAAGAATTTGGAAAGAAATACACACACAAAAAAAAAGATGAACAACAGAAAATTAAAATCGTAAAGGAAGGAATTATTTTAAACTGGAATATCAGAGGTTTCTCTATGAAATTTTAAAAGGGCTTTGAAAATTTAGTAGGACCTAGAGAATAGTGAAGGAAATTCATTCTAAGAAGTGAGAAGAGTGTGAACAAAGGAATAAATTAAGATTGCATATTCAAGAGATAATGAGCATACTGGCTTATATTAGAATAGTTATAGTCACAGCAGGTGTCATTCTTTTACCTTGTATATCATCAGCCTTGAGAAATTAGGAGTTTTCTCTAAGAGTTAAGAAAGTTTGCATAAGAAATAAAAAATAGTGCTTCACAAGAATCCAATATACTCAATTCTAATATGAGGATAACTCATGCTATTACATAGTGGGAGGTGGGGGAATGGGTGAGTAGAGAGAGGAAAGGAGGGATAGGGGATGGGGGGGTCACAATGTGTGACACACCTCTTCGGGGCAGAGAAATAATTGTAAGTGGGACGTTACCTAACAAATGCAAGCAGTGCAACCTAGTTCTTTGTACCCTCAATGCTTCCCCAATAATAAAAATAAAAATAAATAAAAAAAATTAAAAAGTGCTTCAGAAAAATTCAGTTTAAGTCAATTTACAAGAAGGACTGAAGGGAGCTGGAAATCTAAATAAGATCAGCTGAGTTTCTACCCTAATGAAAGTATGAAATAATATACTATGGTAGAGTAATAAAATAAATAAAATCACTTTCACACAACTATGCAAGTAAGAAACCTAGGAGTCAGGAACATAATTAAAAATAAAATAAACTTACAAAGAATAGGGAATACTAACAACCATATGTAATAATTTTGAAAACTTGGGGCAGTGCCTGTGGCTCAAAGGAGTAGGGTGCCGGCCCCAAATGCTGGAGGTGGCAGGTTCAAACCCAGCCCCGGGCAAAAACTGCAAAAAAAAAAAAGTTTGAAAACTTAAGCTGAAGAAAAGAAATCCTAAAAAAATATATCTTATCAGAACCAACTCAAGAAAAAATAAATATTATGACTACTCTTTTAACTATTAAATGGAAGCAGTAGTTAAAAATATTCTCACAAAGAAAATACCAGGCCTAAACAGTTTTACAGACCAATTGTACCTTGATTCTAGATCCCTTAATTTTACATAAATTCTTCAAGACAATAAAAAATGCAAAAATTCCAATTTATTTCATGAACCCAGCATAACCCATATTAAAACTAGTCAAGTCATTATAAGAAGGGAAAATTAAGGCACATTTCATTCATAATTACAAATGCAAACATTTTAAATGAAATATTACTATATTTAATCCAACAGTGCATAAAAGAGAATATATCATGACCAACTAGGTTCATACAACTATGGAAGAATAAAATAATATTAGGAAAATTCATAACCGTATAATTAATTAAAAGGGGCAATATAAATATGATCATCTCAATAGAAGCAAAAAATCATTTGGAAAAATTTAACATTATTTCATGAAAAGACACTACTGATTAGTAACAAAACTTCCTTACCTGAAAAAGAATATCCAAAAAAGAGAAAGAAGAAAAAAAAAAAAAAAAAAAAAAACTGGAGTAAATGGGAAAATGGTAGAAGTATTCCCTTCAAAGTTACAAATAGTTTTACTGAAGGGCTGAGCCAATCAATGAGACAAGAAAAATAAATTAGAACCAAAAGGATTAGAAAGGAGAAAGTGAAATTATCATTATTTGTAGATAATATAGTCATTTTGAGTGAATCCCTCCTCATCCCCTGAAAAAAGCCCAACAAACAAATTATTGCAGATAATAGAACAGTTAAGCAGGATGGCTAAAAGTAATATTTTTTCACCAACAGCAACACCTAGAAAATGTAATGTAAGACAATTTATAATAACAGTAGATATCAAGGAACGAGAAGTAAATCTAACAAGATGTACTTATATTAAAGACATCAAAGAACAGAAATAGACACTCTATGTTTGTGACTTAATATCATGAAGATATTATAATAATCATCCCCCTCCCAATTGATGTATATACATTCAAGACTATTCCAATCAAAACTCCAATAGAATTTTTTATACAGCTTGATGATTCTAAAATTTACATGAAGAACACAAGGCCAAGAATAGCAAGGATATTTCTGAAAAAGACCAAAGAAGAGATCTATTAGATACCAGAACTTACAAAGAAGTGAATGGATTAAGACAGTTCAATAAATGAGTCTATAAAAAATAGTAATCCACAGGCAAAAAGATAAAACTGACCCTTTACCTCACACAATATACCAAAATCAACTCCTGGTGAATTAATGACATAGATCTCAAGAATAAAAGTGTAAGTATGTAAATAAATATCTTTTAAAATTTTCAGATATATAATAATTACTTAAACAAGATGAAAAAAGTATTGACTCTAAAGTATAAAATTTTATTCATCAAAAGACACCTCAAAGAAAACGAAACAACAGGTGCCAACTTGGAGAAACAGCATCAAGATTACATAAATAACTCTCATAAATTTGAAAGAAAAGCACATTAACCCCATCGAAAAATAGCATAAATAAGAATCTCATAGAGAAATATATGTGGCCACTAAGCACATGAAGAGGATTTCAATATGATTAGAGATCAGGGAGATTTAAGCCATAATAACAATGAAGTAGCATTTTAGAACCACCTGGATGCCAAAAATTAAAAAGCCTAATTAATAATAGCATGCTTTGGAACATGCAAATTGTAACAATTCTTACACATTTCCTGTGGGAGTACAACTTGGAAGGTTCAGAAAACATTTTGATATTTTCTCCTAAAGTTGAAAGTTTACATATTAGATGAAGTAGTCATTGCAATTCTAGGTATATATTAGGAGAAATTTGCATAACTAAAATAGGAAACGTATAAAAATGTTTGTAGCAGCACAATGCACAGGAATCAAAATGTAAAACCCAAATGATAATCTACAAAGTAAACCAGTGTATGTTTACACAATTGATACTACACAGCATGCAAAATAAATGAACTATCATAATGAATCTTAACAATACAATATTAAGTGAAAAAAATTAGTCTCTCAAAATTACATAGACACTTTTTATCAAGTTAAAATTTTATACACACGTATCTACTACACCAGTACACATTAAAGGTGTTAATACTTTACCTCGTCAGTACTATTCAGATCTGTTCACATCTATCTCTACTTCCAGTTTTTTATTCACTTTCCCAGGGACTTGTGCAAAAACTTCCTGTTATCCCCTATTATCTACTCTTAATGTCCTACACAATTTTCAAATGCATTCCCAACACAGTAGCCAAAATGATCTCTTCTAAATGAAAATCTGATCATGCCACCCTTCTTAAAATACTTCACTAACTTTCTGTTATTCTAAGGATACAGACACAAGTCTCAATCACAACTTAAAATATCCTGTATGATCTGACTTGTCTGCAGATTTATGTCTAGTTCCTTGGTCTCTACGATTGTCTTCAATTACCTTTTGTAAATTATTTGCTGTTGGTATAAAGAATTGCAATTCACTACAAAGAACAACAGGCTCATAGTTGTTCTCCAATATCTATCTTCTCCTTCTTACACAGGATTAGAGCACTCAAATTTTATCTAGGCATATGCTCACCTGGAATGAAGACAATTTTCCCACTTGCCTTTGCCTAGCAATCATTTTGCAACATCAAGCAATGTTTGAAATAGAAGACATATGCAAAGGAGCAAACCAAAAGAGTCTGCAACCTTAATAATTCTTGAATATGGAAAAACAAAAACCCACACAACCACTTCTTATAAACTATTGCTTTTCTACACCTAACTGTGCCTATCCTAATACACAGCCTAATATTCAAGCGTCATATCTGATGACATCTCCCCTTTGCTCTCTACACTTCAGCTATGTTGGCCTTCTTCTAGTACCTTTTACTAGTCCTACTCATTTTTTTCTATAAAGCTGTTATTAATTTAGAATGATCTTTAACACCTCTTTTCCCTAGTTAATACCTACTTAACCTTTAGATTTCACTTGAACTATCATTTACCTAGAGAAACTTTCTCAGAATTCTGTAACGAGGTCAAGTCCCATTTTTATGTGTTCAGTAAAGAACTTAAGCTTGCCCAAGGAAAAATCGGGCCTTTGCCCTTGGCTCCTGGGAAGTGATCCCCAAACGTTTGAAAAGTCATGCCTGAGAAAAATACCTGTTTATGGGGCTTAGGGCCACACTGATAATCTAATAATGTGACTTAGGAGTAGTCTTAACTGGGTCATCATTAACAGCTCAACCTGTCATACAGCTGGAGACTGAAGATAGCCACATGGGTGATCAACCAAGTCTATGTGACCAAAGCCCACTAAAAGCTTTAGACACTAAGAATAAGATGAAATTTCTTAGATGGCAATACTCTGTACACTGTCACATGGCATTGTCAGGAAAGTCAGCACTGTCTGTGACACTCCTGGGAGAAGACAAGTGGAAACTCCGCACAGGGAACTGCGCTGGACTCTCCTCCAGCTGCCTCTTCCCTTGGCTGATTTTAATCTATATACTTTCATTGTAATGTGAAATAAGCCACAACTGTGGGCATAACAGCTTTTGGTAGGTCTTTAGAGTTTTTCTAGCAAATTACAGAAACTAAGAGTGGTCTTAAAGACCCAAAACCCTACAGTTAGTGTTCAAAGTGAGGGCAGTCTTGTGGGTGGTTCCCAAACTTTGTGACAGTTCTCATTTCACTCCATGCAGTACTTATCACCACTGTAATTTTGCACTTAATTGCTTAATGCCAATCTATTATCTATTCCACTAATCCCTAAGCACACTAGAAGGCAGGGATTGTGAAAGTTTTTCCTTCTTCAAGCATCTGACATAGTTATCTGACACATTATAGGTATTCAATCATTCAGTCCCAAAGGACTGAATAAAATCAGACCAACCCAGTACCACTGCAGCATTATTTTAGGTGTGAATCACACCTTAGCCTTCTCATCAATGAAACAGTAACAAGACAACAATGTTTTACAGAGAAGCATTACCAAAATGTTAGTTTTGGATGCTCATATACAAATTGCAACTAGTAGGATATAACTTCTTTCCTCGGTATTTCATAAATCATTGATTCTCTCTCTCTCTCTCTCTCTCTCACACACACACACACACACACACACACACACACACACACACACGTGCCTCCAATTAAAGCATATGATCATCATAAGATGGCCAGTGTTACTTCCCTAAATTGATGCAATTCCATGTATAACTATCCTTTAGTTAAGCAGTGTAAACTTATAACTAAGTATTATCTAATTAATTTTTTTAAATTTCTGAATATTCTTAAAAGTTCAGACACTTTGGATTAGAAATCATTACCATGGTGTTGCTCTGAAAGGCTGGAGTAAAGATTGAACATGGCTTCCAATGGATCTCCCATTAAGGACAGTCATAAAGAAATAAGAATAAAAGGGAGCAGAGGAAAAATAAGACCATGACATAAATTTACTCCAGATGACCTGCAAATACTTCAGCAGTCATTTGAACAGAATCCTTATCCTGATTTTTCAACAGGGGAAGAACTGGCCAATCAAATCCACTGTCTTGTGTGTGTAATTAATAACTGATTTCAAAACAAAAGAGTCAAACTACCATTTAGAGAGAAACAGAGAATGTTTGCTACCTGGAATCAGAATGGGTTTAATGGGTTTTCTGTCCAAAGTCACCTACTTAGAAGCCACCAGGAATACTAACTGGAATCTCCCAACCACAATACCCAGCAGGCCTCCTCTTGCACCCTCATGGGTACAGCTACCTATTCCTTTCTGGAGACACAGAGGATTCCCAGTGGTCTGGATAGCTGGAGTGATTCTGGTAGCTACGGCAATGAAACCAAGCTGTGCTTTTGAATATAAAGGTGAAACAAGAAGGGAACCTTCTTCAAGCTATGTATCAGAAATGCTTCTTCCTGCTCCTACATCTTCTCTGTAGTAATTTGAGAGGTGCAGGTCTTAGACAGGAAGGCCAGCCTGCCAGTCCCCTCCTTCTTCACTGTCTGTAGTGTGCAGCAGGAGACAAAGCCCTATTGTCATTACTATTTCAAGGACAACAACAGAGTGGCTGGGGATGTGATGTTCAGCCTCAGCAGCCTGAGGCTTATCAAGAGAAGCTGGTCTTCCAGGATCAAGTTCTAATGCACCTGAGTCCTAGGCATTTAGAAGACAGCACTGTTTTTGGAGCCAAAAATGGGGAATTAGTACCTGGAAAAAATGAATTAGGATTTACTTCATAGCACTTAAGGTCAAAGTTTAGCCTCTGGAGATGACTGTCTTAGCGTGTTTCTAGCAAGTGCAGGGACTCATTCTCTGGCAGGGATAACTGGGACTTCATGCAAGTGGGACTGTGAAATGAAATTACAGATGGCTGGGTACGGTGGTTCAATATTAGTGATAGTGGGGAATCACTAATCTGTAATCCTAGCACTAACATGTAATCCTAGCACTCTGGGAGGTTGAGGCAGAAGGACTGCCTGAGCTCAGGAGTTGGAGACCAGCCTGAGCAAAGCAAGACACCATCTTTACAAAATAGAAAAACTGGCACATTGTGGCTTGAAGTCTCAGCTACTACAGAGAATGAGACAAGAGGATCACTTGAGCCCAAGAGTTTGAGGTTGCTGTAAGCTATGATGCCATGGCACTCTGCTGCGGGTGATAGAGTGAGACTCTGTCTCCAAACAAAACAAAATGAAACTACAGATAAGACCCCAAGCTCTCCAGACAAGAAGGACTTCCTGTAGCTGACAGACATGGCCAAATTAAAAGGCAGCAAAGCAGCCACGGAGAGGTGTATGGAGCACCCTTGACATAAGAATCTCCTACCCCAAAAAAACACTCCATCTTCCATTTCAAAAGGCATCATGCCAACAGGGAGAAGATGTTCAGAGATTACACCCAACCAGGTGGGGGCATAATCCTGTGCCCTCACCAAAGTTCTCAAGGGCCATAAAAAGAGCAGAACTTCACTAGTTAGAAACAGCTGTCTCCACAGACACCATTTTGCTGTCACTCCCAGCATCTATCCTTAAAAACTCTGCCAAAATCAAGGACTCTGCCTTGACGACCACCTCAACATTATTGTCCACATCTCATTCCTTGGACTGGTTTGTTAACCCCTTTCCTGTCCCCTTTTCTCTTGATGTTAAATGCTACTTCATGGAAATTTTAATATGCAATACATGTTGATTAAAAATATGTGTAAAAAAATCATTACTGTAAGCCCTTACAATCTTAAACTAAGGACTACATATTTATGTAGGACATACTTTAAACTCCTAGCATAGGCTCACAAGAGTTGTATACTAACAAGACTTACAAATATTATAAGGGAATTATTACCTTACCACTTTAATAAAAACTGTTAACATAATAAAGTAGACTGATATTGGGGAATCACTAATCTGACATCTTAATAACAGCTGCTAAAATAACATAATACAAATGAAACACTAAATTACAGTAAGACAGAAATGTAACACAGAACTAGAAAACAATTAAGGAACTCCAGAAATTAAAAAATTCATACTCTAGTATCATATTTTTTCTTTATGGAGTATTTTCTTATACCTTAAAAATAGACCTCTATAAATCAGACATCATTCGTGTCTCAGTATTAGTGAATTTCAGCATTCTTTGTTGGAATATTCCTAAACATAAACAGTTCAATCTCCATTTATTAGATACCCAGTAAGTGCCACAAGGAGTACATATAAAAACAAAATTCCTGATGCCCATATTTACAGTTTATCATGGAAAATATACAATTAAATACAGCCACATATATGTGGGAAAATTTGTAAGAATGTAATATGTTTTCAGAGGTTATCTCTAAAGCAGAGTTATAAGGTATTTTTATTTTCTACATAACTCATTTTATAGTGCTTAAATTTTTATAATGGGCATATATTCCTATATATACTAAAAAAAATTTTTTTCAAAAAAAGAGAAAAATCACCTGAAGGACTTTTAAAAGTACCTCTCCTCTATCTTTTCTCTACTACTCAGATCTTAGATTTTAGAATTCACAAACTGTGATTTTAAAATTATAATATTGTTAAGTATAAAGATACATAATTACATAAATATTGCAATAATAAATGTGATTATTTGTGTTAGAGAAATAATTAGAAACTCAAAATCCTGACCATTAAGAGATTAGTTAAGTAATTTATAGATAATTTATACCAATAATACTTTTAAAAAAAGCAGTTTAGTGATAAGTAAGGTTAAGAGTATAGCTTTAAAGCCCAAGTGCTTGAGTTTGCACCCTAGCTCTGCTGTTCGTTACTACAAACAAATTAATAATTTAAAAAATATATAAAAACACTTAAGATTTTCCTAAATGAGGCTGGGTGGAGTGGCTGATACCTATAATCTTAGCACTCTGGGAGGCCGAGGCAGGTGGAACGTTTGAATTAAATACAGCCACATATATGCGAAAAAATTTGTAAGAATGTTGTATGTTTTCATATTACAGGAGTTCAAGAGCAGCCTAAGTAGAAGCCAGACCCCATCTCTACTAAAACAGAAAAATTAGCAAGGTAGCATGTGCCTGCAGCCTCTGCCACCTGGGAGGCGGGGGCAAGAGGATCTCTTGAGCCCAAGAGTTTGAGGTTGCTGTGAGTTATGATGACACCACAGCACTCTACCCAGGGAGACAGAGTGAGACTCCATCTCAAAAAAAAAAATAAAAATTTGATAAATGTTAACTAATATTTGTTATGTGTACTGAAATGAAACAAAGTCAAATTTTTATTACGTGAGAAAAGGTATAAAATACTTTGAATAATCCAATTTTAGTAAAATTTTATAAGGAAAATATGTTAGCATATGATTAGAAAATGTGGGAGGTAGTAGTACATGTAGAATCACAAACTTGGGTTTCAGACCTGGGTTTTAGTTCTGGATCCACCACATATCATCTGTGTGACCTCAGGCTAACAATTTTTCAAGGCCTCTATTTCTTCATCTATGAAATGAAGATAACAACCTCACAGAGTTGCTGCAAGGATTAAATAAAGAATATATCTAATGCACAATATACGGCACATAATAAGAGTGGTAAATGTTGGCTACTCTTGTTATATTTATCATTATAATTGTCATTGTGGGATTACAAGGGTATTCACTTTCATCACTACACATATACATATTTCTGTAATACAAGTTCTACTATCAGGAAAAAAAAGATACATTTTAAAGCAGACAATAATAAAGCCATATTTTCCTTAAAGTAGAAAAAAAACCTTTAATTTCTCTAAAAACATTCAATTCAGAGGAAATAGAAAGAACCAATATGATAAGAGAAAAAAGGAAAACAAGTTACCTGTAGAACAGCAAAGGCTTTATTTCAAGGGCAGTAATAAAAATTAGGTAGTTTTATTTTTCTACTTTCTAAAGGTTAACCAGCAAGCCATTTGGGGAGGGGGGGGTCTCAGAATTAAGTACAATTTTCAAACAGATGAAATCATACTTTGATTTCAAACTAATCAAAATAATCATTCTCTTTTTTAGTTTTTCCAAACAATAAGTCAGATATATGGAGGCATCTAATATGGGAGTTAAAACAATTTATTTTCCTAATCACTGCATACACTAGAACAATCGTTCTCAAGTGTGGTCCATGGATTTCTAGGAATCCCTAAGGTCCTTTACAAAATTGTTTCCGTCATAATTCTAAGAAAGTTTTTGCCTTTCTCCCTGCTTTTCCATCTGTACTGTTGGCACAAAAACAACACACTATAAAACTACTAATATTTTACAATAAATCTAGGCAGTAGCATTAAATTATTATACTTCATTGACATATACATACAGTAAAAAACTAAAATAAACACTCAGTTTAACTAAAAAATGTGTTTGATAAAGCAATAAAAGTTTATTTTTATTAAATTTCTATTTCATAGTGCAAATCTTTAATATTCCATGGAATGAAATAGGACAACAAATAAATAACTCCTGCTGCATACCAAAGTATACCAGTTATCTCACAGAGAGGAACCTGGGTGATTTAGTTGTGAGCTAAATTGGCAGCTTTTTTCTTAGAACATCATTTTTACTTGAATGAACAAAAGACAGACAAATATGGTTTTCTAGACAAGTCTGTTTGGCAGATTCTTTGTTCAAAATCAGTGAAATCAGTTTGTGGCTTCAGGGAAAACACCTGATGGTATTTGCTGTTACTGATAAAATTTTAACTTTGAAGTGAAAATTAGAATTTTACAAAACTTAGATCCATCACCAAGATCTTAAAAATTCTTGATGCTTAATCATAGATATTAACAAATGTGACTTCTTGTCAAATCATATCATTGTCAAATCATATCAAATGCATCAACATTTAGAAGATGTGCATAAATGGATAAGTTTTCCAAATGACCAATGCACAATCTTATAAAATCATGCAGGAATAAAAGACCCATTTGAAGGGCAACATAATCCTAAGGATTTTAAGAAAAGGATTTTACAAAGTATAAATTTTACATCGCAACTAACCTTTAAGAAAGCAACACTTTTGACATGGTATCAAAGAATATCTAATTTATCAGAAAAACATAATGCTCCTCTCTTTCCAACTACATATATATGTGAGACTCAACTTTCTTTAAATATTTCAATCCAAAGCAAAGTAAAATAAAACAAAAACACTGCAACTGACAGAATGAGGTAGCAGGTAGGAGAATCCAGCTGCATACTACTAAGCTAAACATTAGAAAGACTTTCAAAAAATGTAAACAATATACACTTCTGAGTCTCACTCTGTGGCCCCAGGCTAGAGTGCCATAGCATTAGACTAGCTCACAGCAACCTCAGACTCCTGAAATCAATCCTTTTGCCTCAGCCTCTGTAGCAGCTGGAACTATAGGTACCCTCTGTAGCCCCCACTTAATATTTTTTTCTTATTTTTAGTTGAGACTGGGTCTTGTTCTTGCTCTTGCTCAAGCTGGTCTTGAACTCCTGAGCTCAAGCATTCCTCCTGCCTTGGCCTCCCAAAATTATAGGCATGAGCCACCACATTCGGCCTGATTAAATCTTTGTAAATGTTTATTTTAATGTCTAATATGATAAATATTGATCCATAATCCCATCAACAAAAGCTCTTTGGGGAATCTCAATAATATGTAAGAGTACACAGGGGAGCTGAGACAAAAAAGTTGGAGGATTGCTATGCTAAGAGGCAAACAGTAGTAAACTAGAGCCCTATTTATAAAAAGGATTGCTCTTGAGACTTTTCAGAGTATCCCAGGACCATACCTGCTTAGCGAAAAATATTGTGTCAAGTCTGGAGTCCTGGACCACAGAGCCTGCTGGTTCTTCTCCTGGCTGCCACTTGAAAAGAAAAATTAACCCATGAACTGGCCTATAAAATAAAACACAAATTAGTAAACCAAACCCTGCTTCTTCTATAATACATTGTTAATACATGAAATTTTAGTCACTTATTTAACAAATACAATGCAAATGAAGTAAATTAAGTAAATATGAGAAAATTCTTAAAGATGGATATTGCTATTCATAGTCATTAGAATGTTGTCTTATAAAAGTTAATAAAACAAAATTACACCAGTTACAAAAAATTACAATGAAAAGTTTATTCTCAGATCTGTGGACTTTCATTTCTACCTTATATAACTTCACTTAAAAATTAGAACATAGCAAACCTAGAAGAAGCTGTTAACCTTAAACTGAATTCCAAAATACATGAATAAAGTTCATGTAGGATGTTTACAAGTAAATGGTTGATAGAATATATATAACTTATATTAAATATAGGAAGCCACCTTCATATATCATTAGATTCATGCACAATTCCTCCTATTACGATATGAATGAGTATTGTCAACTCATAAATAATGATCATCCACTTTCTTAAAGGAACTGTTCTTGTGCATGAAACATCAAATCACTACATTAGATTCCCTACAATCTATCTTTCACAACTGTCTTACACTCAACAAAAATCTTTCCTATCTTGTTATGTTTTTATATTAAAATATGTTGCATCTTCTAACACTATTGATAGATAAGTGAATTTTGCAACGAATCAACTAATCAGTACTGTGTGGACATGGAATTAAAGAAACCGTTTTGTTTTTTAAGAATATTGAGTCCTCTGACTTTTTTTATTTTATTTTTTTTTATTAATATTAAATCATAGCTGTGTAGATTAATGCGATTATGGGGCACCATACACTGGTTTTATAAACAGTTTGACACATTTTCATCACACTGGTTAACATGGCCTTCCTGGCATTTTATTAGTTATTGTGTTAAGACATTTATATTCTACATTTACTAAGTTTCTTCCTTGTAAGATGCACCACAGGTGTAATCCCACCAATCACCCTCCCTCTGACCATCCTCCTTCCTCCCTCCCCTCCCTCTCCCCCTTCACCATATTCTTAGGTTATAACTGGGTTATAGCTTTCATATGAAAGCCATAAATTAGTTTCATAGTAGAGCTGAGTACATTGGATACTTTTTCTTCCATTCTTGAGATACTTTAAGGAGATGGTTTTGAATCCCTTGCACATGACTTATCTATTAACCTCAGATTCCTGGCTATAAAATGGAAATAATAATACCCATCTCACAGGATTGAAAAGAAACTTAGATAATGTAGTCAGCCTAGGGTAAGCCAAGTAAAATAAACAAATTTGAGTCTCCTTTAAATGTCTGCTGATATGTATAGACATATTACTTCTATAATTACTTTCATACTAAAGTATAGACATATTATTATTATTTTTTTAATAGAGACAGAGTCTCACTTTACCGCCCTGGGTGGAGTGCCATGACGTCACAGGACTCACAGCAACCTCCAGCTCTTGGGCTTCCACGATTCTCCTGCCTCAGCCTCCCGAACAACTGAGACTACAGGCACCCGCCACAATGCCCGGCTATTTTTTGGTTGCAGTTCCGTGGGAGCTGGCGTTGAACCCGCCACCCTAGGTATATGGGGCCAGCGCCCTATTCACTGAGCTACATACTTACTTTAGTTTTTCAAAATTCTCAGGCTCTAAACTCCATATTTCTTCTACTTGGGCTCCTCGGCAACCTGAAAGACAAAATTATCTTCTTCACAAAACAAAATAGTTCATTTTTTTCTTTACTATCAAATATTAACCAAAATGAAAACACCCAAGTGATGGCGATGAGATATGACAAATTAAAATGGTAAAACTGATAAAGCTCATGGTCAAATTCTATTGCATCCTTTAATATTTCTCAATTTACAAATGCAATATATTACTTTCATAACTTTAGAATGTTTCAACGGTTTATTTTCATTGATCACCTCCCTATGTTTGTTCCTTCTGTCTTTCTCAATCTCTGGTTCCTCTTCATGCACTTTTCCCTCATCTTAAGTGTCCTGAGCTCTGTCCTTAGAGCCTTCTGTTTTCTTACTGTTCACTTTTGGGAGAGGGGAATAAATAACTACCACTGAACAGTGACTTTCTAATCACATCTTTAGTTCCGATTCTTTTTCTAAATTACAATTATATATTTTCAACTACCCCAGAGTCACCTCCCCTTCTCCCCTACCCAAATATGCTCTTCCTCTAGGACAACGGTTCTCAACTAAAGTGACTGTACCCAGCAGGGAACATCTGGCAATGTTTGAGACGTTTTATTGTCACTGGCATGGGGATGGTTTGCTACTGACATCTAGTGGGCAGAGGTCAAGCATATAGATAAATATCCTGGATTGTATAAGACTGCTCCTGAGAACAAAGAATTATCTGGCACATGTGTCTGTACTGCTAACTACATAGGAGGCTGAGGAAGGAGGATCATATGAGCCCAAGAGTTTGAGGTTGTAGTTAACTATAATGATTCTACTACACTCCAGCCTAAGAAACAGAATGAGACCCTGTCTAAAAAAAAAAAAAAATTATCTGGTCCAAAATGTCACCGTCAAAGTTGAGAAACGTTGTTCTAGTAGCGTGTATCACAGTAATAGCATAATGGTTAGAGAGTGTCCTCTACACTGCCAGAGTTTTAATGCTGGCTCCTCCCTTTACTATCTATATGATCACTTAAGTTTTCCATTCCTCACAGGCACAAAGTTGTTGTGAGGAATAAATGAGATAACGCATGAGATACATTTAATATAGTACCCAGCATACCCTAAGGGTCCGCCATATGGTTAGCTAGAATTATCATCAGAATAACAAAAGACAACATTTACTAGAGTCTTTTATATCTTTTATATAAAGTGCTTTAAATGCATTTTGTCCAGTTCTTTAAAGGTAGATAATGAAAGAGGTTTTGGGTATTGAGTGGTTTGCCTACATTCTCTACAGCTAGTATGTTCCAGAAAACTAATTAAAATCTACATCTGGTTCCAAAGCATGGGTACTTTCTAATATTCCAAATTATTTTCAAGTGAGAGGTAGAGAAGCCTTTACAACATCAAAAAAAAAAAAAATAATGGTTTTGTGGGGTGTCAGTGATGGTTTTGTGGGGTGTCAGTGTGTGACACACCTTTTGGGGGCAAGACACAATTATAAAGGGACTTTACCTAACAAATGCAATCAGTATTTCTTGTACCCTCAATGAATCAACCTGGTACAACCTCGTTTCTTGTACCCTCAATGAATCCCCAACAATAAAAAAGAAAAAGAAAAAGAAAGAAATAATGGTTATTAAAAAAAATAAAAGTTTAGTTAACCAACAATGTGACTTTGGGCTTCACACCATGCTGTGTCTCTGCCCTCTTCAGCAAAACTATTAAGGGTCCACTCTAGTATTAAAGATATATGTACAAAGAGAGTTACTACATGCTTTGTAGTGGAGAACTGGAAAAAATCTGAATGTCTAGCAAGAGATTGACAGTAGTGGAAATTCACATATATCAATTTGGAAAAATCTCATATAAATATAAACCTATGTTGTGTGAGTGTCAAGAAGGGAATGGGAGGATGCTAAGGCAATTGTTAACAGTAGTTACTCTGAAGGGAAGCCAAACATTAAAACATTCTTCATACCTTACAACCATTAACAACAACAAAGTCCGGCTCAGCGCCTGTGGCTCAAGTGGCTAAGGCACCAGCCACATACACTTGAGCTGGCGGATTCGAATCCAGCCTGGACCCGCCAAACAACAATGATGGCTGCAACCAAAAAAATAGCTGGGTATTGTGGTGGGTGCCTATAATCCCAGCTAGTTGGGAGGCTGAGGCAGAAGAATCACTTAAGCCCAAGAGTTGGAGGTTGCTGTGAGCTGTGATGCCACAGCACTCTACCCAGGGTGACAGCTTGAGGCTCTGTCTCAAAAAAAAAACAACAAAGTCCACTAAATAAAAGTGTCCCCAAATCTTCTGCATAGGTAGAATTTCAAGTGGTAACACTGTTTAAATAATCTCATGTTAAACATATACATACCTCTTTATGTAAGGAAAATATACTACTTAACTATTATTATCTATCTCCTTAAATATGGTAAATACTAATACAGCATGGCAAAATCAGAAGAGAAATAAGCAATGACTCAGGAGATCCAGAGTCTAATCTCAGAACTGCCTCAAAGTTCTTAAACTTGAAAAAGAACACCATTTCCTTAAGTTTCTCTTTCTTTGTATATGTGTTAAACAAAGATACTACCTGCTTCATCCAAACTATAAAATTCTCATGCAATATATAAGGTTTTCAAACACTAACCACTAAGAATCATTCAATACAGACTCCCTTAATATACATATATTAAATAAAGTGGGAGAAGAGAAGGTTTTTAAAGGTTAATGCATTTACCAAGTTATCTTTGGTGTGTCAAGCATGTACTAGGCCCTGGCAAGGACAGAAATTAATAAACTATTGCCACAATACTTAAAAATCTCACAATGTAGTAGGAAACAAGTGCATTCAATGACAGTGTAGCATGCATAAATTACATATGAAGGGTACACAGGATGTGTTCGAGAAGTTTAGAGGTAGGAAAGAACATTACTATGTGTATTGGTCAGAAAAACTTCAATGGATAATTGAACTGGGTCTTAGAAAGGATAATCGTATGGTTTGTCATCCAAAACAGAACACTGTTAGAGTGAAAGAGGGAGCTAAAATTAAAAGAATCTGAAATATTTATGATATGGCAGGTCTATAAAATAATTATATTCAGAAACTAATTTCAAAAATAATACTCTTAAAAATATACCTGTAACATTCCTTCCCAAGAAGAGTACTCTTGTGAATGCTCCCAAACTGTTGCCAGGTGCCTTAAATTTAATTTCCTGCTAGGTAACCGTCCAACAGATGGTTTTGACAATTTGCCATTCCCCTAAACTTACTGACAAGTCCATCAGAAGCAGCAGGGATGATCCTAGCTTCTGCACTTCCCACAAAAAACACTCCCAGATATCTCCCCCAACCCAATTCTCAAGTCATTCCACAGTACAGATAAATTCCATCAGTGGGCAATGTGACCAAATAGGAAACACTAGATTGAGAGCCATCAAGCAGTCTCTCCAAAAATAAGGGCTAGATTTAATTATTTGAACAGAATTTGGAGCCCTAAATTGGAGGCATTGTTAACTTGTACTTCTAAACTGTGTTGGTCTCATTTGGGGGGCTCCAACAATTATAAGCAACACTTGCTTCCAAGGGCATCATATGCATTCCCAAGACTATAGTCTACTTCTTGGGTGAAAGCCAAGCATTAACTTGCTTCTCTCCTCAAAAATAAGGTGAAATTCACTTTAGGAACAGTCATAATAGACCTTCATGTTAAAAAAACAAACAAACAAAAAAAACACCACTCTGAACTGAAAAGTCATTCAAATCTACCTTTACTTACAGGTCAAAGTTGTTAAATTTGATGGAATTATCTAGACTTCCCCTGTGCATGCCTAAGTAGAATCTGCAAAAATCACTAATACACCCTGTTGTACCTGGATTAACAGCTTGAGCTAAGAGCAAAGGTCAATACAAAAACTTTAAAAAACTACCTGGCTTTCTAATGTAAGCACAAGAGATAAACAGATTTGGTACCAACACTGTCAGTCAGGTCACATTGATCAGAATGGCTGAGTGAATAGAATATTTCATATGGAAACAAATGGTGGATATTTTTGGGACACAATTCTCAATGGGTTTCTCCTATTTCTACATGTCTTCTGAGAGAAATTATTAGCTTTGCTCTGGACTATCTTTTCAAGGTTGTTCGTATAGTAAGTGGGCTTGGAAGACAGAGGTAACCATCTCTCTGGAGCAGAAGGAAAACCTACTTGCTGTCCAAGATAATATAACATCTCTCTAGAAGGAAAGGTTGAGCAGGTTTGCTACTAAGTCTTTGTAAGACTAGAGAGTTCCCTAAGCTCGCAGTTCCTCAGTTATATACACTGTGTGTGCAGTCTCCATGGAACTTGAGTTTGCCTCCATCCCCACAGAGGACAAGAGAGCCAATGTGTAAATGTAATCTCTTGCCACCTACCCCACAAGTAATAAAATCCTTTATCTATAAACCAAAAGTTGCCTAGTAGCATCTATGAAACTGGCAAGCCAACTTGTTAACTGGCAAACAGAATAGAATCCAACATTTCATAATTCTTAATAGATGTTGGGTTTTATCAGATGCACTATGCATCTATCTATTCATATAATCATATGGTTTTTCCTTTTTGATTTACTAATATGGTCAGTTACATTAATTTCTTAATGTAAAAACAACCATTAATTCCTGGGATAAATCCCATGTAGTAATGATCTTTTGTCCCTTTAATGTATTTTGCTGGATTCAATTTGTTTAAATTTTGTTTAGAATTTTTACATTTATGTCAATGATAGATATATGACCAATATAGGTCTATAGTTTTTTTGTAATGTCATCATCTGAACTTGGTGTCAGAGTAATGCTGGCCCTCAAAGAATGAGGTGGAAGGCATTTCCTCCTCTCCAGTTTTTTTTTGTTTTTTTTAACAAGAGTTTGAGTAGAATTGGTATTACTTGTTCCTTAAATATTTGACAGAATTTACCAATGACTCCACCTTGGTGAGTTTCCTTGGAAGCAGCTTCTAAACTACAATTTCAATTTCTTAATAAATACAGGGTGTATAGTGGCATAAAGTAGTTCATAGTAATCCCTTATTTTCCTTATATACCTGTAGAACATGTAGTAATATCACCTCTCTCACTGCTATTTTGGTAAATTTATGTCTCTTCTGATTAGTCTAGCTAGAAGTTTATCAAATTTTATTGATCTTCTCAAGGAAATTACTTTTGGTTTCATTTATATTCTCCATTGTTTTTCTGTCTTCTCTTTCACTAATGTCAACTCTGATCTTTATTATTTCCATTCATCTGTTTTAGTTTAAATGTGATCTTCATTTTCCAGTTTCATTTTTTGCAGTTTTTTTTGGCCAGGGCCAGGTTTGAACCCACCACCTCCGGTATGTGGGGCCGGCGCCCTACTCCTTTGAGCCACAGGCACCACTCGATTTTCTAGTTTCTTAAAATGAAAGCTGAGGTCATTGCTTTATCATAGGAAAAGTAAATTGAACTCTGATATTGTTCAAGTAAATTGTAAATTGATACTCTGAATTGGCTGGAAGCAGATGTTTATAGCTTCTGCTTTTTTCTTAGTAGACTATCACAGTTTGTTCTGGCATATTTATGTATTATATATGTACCATATTGATTAAAAGTTACTTAATAAAAAAAGTTTTCTTAGCTCAGCGCCTTAGCTCAGGGGTTAGGGTGCCAGCCACATGCACCAGGGTTGGGGGTTCCAACCCAGCCAGAGCCTGCTAAAACAATGACAACAATAACAAAAAAAATAGCCAAGCACCGTGGCAAGCATCTGTAGTCCCAGGTACTTGGGAGGCTGAGGCAAGCGAATCATTTAAGCCTACGAGTTTGAGGTTGCTGTGAGCTGTGACACCACAGCACTCTGAGGTGACATAGTGAGACTGTCTCAAAAAAAGTTTCCTTGGCGGCACCTGTGGCTCGGTGGGTAGGGTACCGACCCCATATACCGAGGGTGGCAGGTTCAAACCCGGCCTCAGCCAGCTAAATCAGCATTGACAACTGCAACAACAACAACAACAAAAGCTGGGCCTTGTGGTGGGCACCTGTAGTCCTAGCTACTCAGGAGGCTGAGACAAGAGAATCACCTAAGCCCAAGAGTTGGCAGTTGCGGTGAGCTGTGATGCCACGGCATTCTACCAAGAGGGAAAAAGTGAGACTCTGTCTCAAAAAGTTTCCTTAGTCCCAACACTCTGAGAGGCCAAGGTAGGTGGACTGCATGAACTCAGGAGTTCGAGACAAGCCTGAGCAAGAACAAGACTCCCTCTGTGCTAAAATAAAATAAAATAAAATAAAGAATAGAAAAAACTAGTGGGACAGTGTGGTAGGCACCAGTAGTCAAGGTACTCGGGAGGCTGAGGCAAGAGTTCGAGGTTGCTGTGAGCTACAAAGCCACAGCACTCCACCTAGGGCAACAGAGTGAGACTCTTGTCTCAAGAAAGGAGAGGTGAGGGGAGGGGAGGGGAGGGGAAAAAAGAAACTTAACTAAAAAAGT
Source organism: Loris lydekkerianus (assembly GCA_963574355.1). Taxonomy (NCBI): domain Eukaryota; kingdom Metazoa; phylum Chordata; class Mammalia; order Primates; family Lorisidae; genus Loris; species Loris lydekkerianus. The sequence goes on along the minus strand of CAUYPK010149532.1, from coordinate 56,321 downwards.
TTATTAGTAAAAGCTTTGTTTCACTATAATATCATATGCCATCAATCTTTGTATTTGTATCTTCACTACATCCACAGTTAATTTCACCTCAATAATGGAACTTACTCTAAATGAATTTATAATAGCACTCACAGATATTTCACTTTTAAAATAAGCAACTTCTAAACTTTTTAATGAATGAATTAGATGGAAATTATTAAAATGACTAGAATAAATGACTATGATTATCTCTTTGAAGCATCTGATAAGACTATCATCACTTAACTTTTTGCGAAGTTCTTCTGCCAGTGAAGCCAACTCATTAACAATTATTGCTTTATTTTCCTTTTTTTGTTTTGTTTTGTTTAAGACAGAGTCTATGTCGCCCATGGTAGAGTGCTGTGGCGTCACAGCTCACAGCAACCTCAAACTCTTGGGCTTAAGAGATTCTCTTGTCTCAGCCTCCCAAGTAGCTTGGACTACAGGCACCTGCCAGAACGCCTGGCTTTTTTTGTTGTTGTTGCTATTGTAGTTGCCATTGTTATTTGGCAGGCCCCGGCCAGGTTCGAACTCACCAGGCCTGGTGTATGTGGCCGGCACCCTAGCCACTAAGCTACAGGCGCCGAGCCTATTGCTTTATTTGTCAAATGTGCACCTGCATAAAGGTAGACTTATATATCATTTTTTGATGCATCATTTTATTTAAATAATTTTCAATTATAAGTATTCTGCACATATGAAAATGAAGCAATAGTTGTTAAGGAATGGACTGAATTCACCTTAAAATAAAAATTACGTAGTACAATACTTCTTTTTATTAAACCTCAATCTGCTGCCCCAGGGTAGATGCCCTAGGGCAGGGGTGGCGAACAAGTTCGACTACGCCCTCGGAGATCCCTCCTCAGAAGCAGCATAACAAAATCCAAACTTGGCAAAGAGCCACAGTATACAAAATAATGATAAGAGGCAAAGAGCCGAAATTCATTTTGGCCAGGAGCCGCATGCGGCTCTAGACGCGTGTTCGCCACCCCTGGAAACCTTTATATCAAATGAGGACTGTCTCTGCCCAAGCCCACATCTTGTCCTTCAGAACCTATCTACATATGACCAAGCAGCTGGCCATTTTGCCTACAAATTTTTCTAGTGATTTCACAGTTCTGGCTCTTTAATGACCTTGCTGTCTTTGAATTCTTCCTATTACTCTAAATTTATTATTTGGTTGGCTAGCCTTTATTATATCTCAAAATGTCTGGAAGCCAGCTGCATATAGCTCTCCTGAAGGTGGGAAGGTGAGGAGCTGCTGAGAGACTTTGCAAACTGGCCTTCTCGTATCTCCCCTGTGACCCTTAGCATGCAGGTGCCCATACTGCTGGCAGTGTAGGTTTGTAAACAGTACTATTAATAGGCTGGGGCTTGGGGAGAAAAATAGTAAGCACATAAGAAATCCAGCGATACCTGTCTTGGGTGTAACCTGCAAGACACATTCTAACAGAGTAGTCATTGCACAATATAATTGCAGGAGACTGAGCAAGTTACAAAATCTATTCGTGGTTTGCCGCTGACTCACTTTGTGGCAGGGGCAAACCATTATTACTCTTTGCTTTAGTTGTCTTATTTGTTCAAAAAAGGAAAAAATAACATGTCTTTAAAAAGCACTCTGAAATTCCTCTGAAAGGAGGTCTATAAGTGCAAAGTACTATTGTTGTTTTTATTATTATTATTAGTGTTCTAGTAGGATTTAGTTTTATGCCATGTAGGTCACAGATGTTTCAATTCTTCTCATTGATGAATTACAAAACACTTCCATCTCATTCTGTTTCACAGCATTGATAACAGTTTAGCACATCATTGTTTTAACGCCAGTTAAAGTATATGTCCAAAATAGATCTCATTAACAAAATACAATTACCAAATTAAATATATCTATGCTACTTTCTATTGTTTTCTTTTCCTCCTTAAAAAAGTGGTTACCAACAACTACTAAATAAGACCTTTAATTACTGCCAATCTTCTCTTGAAAGTAACAGTGCTTATCTTGAGTAGTTTGAACTGTAAGTGGTATTCAGTACACAGTGGGGTTGTAATGCGATTATGAAGTGTACCAAGTTAGTGATAAATAAGCATGGTAAACCATATATTTGTATTAGAAATAATATTTGAATTATCAACTGAATAAAAAGGCTGCAACTGCTGGTTCCTTGGGGTAGGCTTGTGATAAAAATAAAGTACAGTTAAGTATACTTGGAATAAAAAACTGTGTGCTTCGATATACATTACAGAAACCTTTTACATTTAATGGGTTTTGAATGTACAGCATTTAAATTACTGGGAGAATTAAAAGATTTGCTTTGCTTTCTGGTATTAAGCTTTCCAGATTAGAATTTGTTTTTTAATTTCTTAACTCATTCATCAGTACAGACCTTTTTTGGCTTTTATATAATATGAAATACTGTAGCTCTCCCCTAGATTTCCAGTGATTTTTCAAATGGAATAGCAATGAAAAAAATATTTTCTTTAACTACGGTAAAACTTGGGCATAAAATCACGCAAGAATAAGATAACTTTTTCTTTTTTTCCAATATTTTAGTAACCATAGAGATAATTTATGATTAACAGAAAGAATTCCTGGTGATTAGGAGTAGGCTTAAGTTCTTGCTCAGTAACAATTTGATCACTATACAGGCATTCACTTTCTTTAAACAACCCCCCAGGAATACAGCCGAGATATTCTATTATCATAAATAATGCCAGAACAAGCTTAACCAGTCATCTTCTAGCACACAGACAACTCTGCAGCACTCCTTTTTAGACTACCACATGCTGTAATTCAAATTATCACATTAACTATCCAAACGCACCATTTGTTTTTAAATACTAGAGTGTTTACCTGAATTTTTCCCGTTTCATCTTCCTGCCCCTCTTCATTGGTACATTGTCAGTGCAATGATAGATTAATATCCTGACTTTCTGTTATTTTTTAAAAATTTATTCTTATGTTTCCATAAGGGTTTTCTTGAACATCTTAAAATATTAAGATTTATGTCTTTTCTTTTCCATAATCTGTTGAATTTTGCCTTTATTCAGACTTTGAAATATTTAAGCACTTATAAACTCCTGCCTTAAAATTTTAATACCAGTCTTTCTCTGGAAACTGAGGATACCTTCTGAAACCTTGACAGTCCTCAAAAGAAACTTGGGAATTTGAATTTATAAAAATGGAAAAGTTTATTGTCCACTGTGGAGTCTCCGCACCCAACAGTTACTATTTAGGACACTGCTGTGTAAAATTTCCAAATACAAGCCACTCAGTTTACGTTGCATACAAAACTAGTGCATGCATTAGGGAATATCATTTACAGTAGAACCTTCATTGTTGATCAGCTCCTTAAGTTGACCTAATTTTCATAGACCAGACATGCATCACATGTTTCTATCTGTACAATAGGCCTCTTTTCTTATGTTGGCCATCTCTGTATGATGACCAATTGTTACAGTCCCTCGGGTGATCAACTTACAGAGGTTCTACTATGTTATGTAATAACTGAACCATATAAAATTGCTGACATTCAACCATTTTTGACCTACAAAACAGGGGAACTTCACATGCCCCATCCTAATACAGCGTCAGATCAGTCTAGTTTATATAAATTGCTTTCTCGACTTTTGTTTTCCCTTATTTTTTCTCAGTACTTTTACTTCAACAACCTCTTTGCTAACCCCCTTTTGTATTTCTCAGTTAATAACATTTTTTCTAGTGCCTTTCCCTTGTCAGCTAATTCCTCAAATCTATTAGCTTCAGAATTAATAGCAGAAAGAATGCTGGTTGCATAGTACCTCCATGATGCAATCAGTACTTATCACTTCGAGTGTTTGACCTGTTTTGAAATTTTCATTATCTTAAAAGGGTAGTGTCATTGAATACATTTACTACCCAATAAATAAACCACCATAGTTCTGGATCTCAAATGAAAAAAGCAGAAGAGGAAAAAAAAAACCAACACTACTTTTTTGCTCAGCTTTGATAGAGGTCATGCTATGTGATGCCTTTGTTATAACATGGTTTGGCTAAAGCATCACTGGAGAATAAAACTAATAAGCACTTTTTGTTATATTTGCCTTTATTCCTTTTTTTTCTATTATTAATTTTTTAATATAAATTAATAAATCCCTGCAGTTTTTTAACAGTTTATTGTCTTTGGATCTTTGTCTCAAAAAATAAACGAGATGTGTTACATTTTATGTTTAGAAGTAATGGAGACATCACCTATCACTTGGTTTGAAGCACTAGAAATCATACCGTTTTTATTTCTGCCCATTTGTATTTATAATCTACTAGTTTCCAAGTTTACATATTCTTGATTTATTCAGATTCATTTATATTTTTGTTATTAAGTTGACATTTTTAAAGCAAATTTGTCAGTAGTTGGTAGTGACAGATAAATAAAAATAAAATACAAATGTTAAATCCTTTATTATTGAACCATTCAACCCTTTATATATAGTAATGCTAATCTTCACAATAATCTGCTAAATGGATGCTATTGTCACCATTTTACAGATATTACAGATCAACTTATTTTCTAGGACAGCAAACTAAATCTAATATAGGCCCATAATTGAAACTTGGGGCCAATAAACACCAAAGACTTTATCCCCCCCTGCCCTTTCTTATAGGTTTGGTTCTGCAGATGTTTACTGTTTGCTTACCATGCATCCGTCAGGCATAGCCAAGGTCTTATGGCACATTCTACAGAAGAAGAGAGATGAGTAAGATCATTTCAGACAGTAACAACCCCTACAGTCACAATAAAATGGGGTGGTTTGATGGAAGTAGATATAGTTCTTTCTACGAAGGTAGTGTTTGGCCTGAGAGACCTGCATGATAAGAAGAAGGAGATTCTGGAGGTAGGACATTCTACAATGGAATGACAATGGGAAAAAGGCCAAGACTGAAGCATCTTTCAACAGCCAAGAGGTGACAGCCAATAGGGGGGAAGTAATAGGAGATGAAGTTGGAGCAATAGGGAGGTGTGGCTAGATCTTGAAAGAAGGGCTCTGGTAAAATGTATGAATATTATCCTCACTTTGGTGGGGTATTCTTTGAGGCTTTTAAATAGGAAAGTGACATGATCCGATTTAGGACTTACAAAAGGTCACTCTAGCTACTGTTTATTGAGTGACACTAGATCAGATTGTGTATATTTCCATTGTGGGAGCCTTTTGGAAGGCTTCCCTCCACCAAATGTGCACCTCCTAGAAATACCCTGTGTTTTTTCTCTAGAAATCATTCCGAGGCCTAGAGGAAAAATGCTAAATCCTTAAAAATTATGTATTAATTAGCGAGATTCTAGGCTGGGCATGGTGGCTCAGGCCTGTAATTCTAGCACTCTGAGAGGCCAAGTCATGAGTATCTAGCAACACTTGATCTCAGGAGTTTGAGGCCAGCCTGAGCAATAAGACTCCATCTCTACTAAAAATAGAAAAATTACCCAGGTGTTGTGATGGGACCCTGTAGTCCCAGCTACTCAGAAGGCTGAGGCAAGAGGATCAATTGAACCCAGGAGTGTGACTTTGCTGTGAGGTAGGCTGATGCTACAGCATTATAGCCCAAGCAACAGAGTGAGACTCTATCTAAAAAAAAAAAAGTCGTGTATTAGGGAGATTCTGGAGAGCACCACAACTTTGAAAGATGACAAGGATAATGTAGCCTCATTCCCATCTCAGCCTGTTTGTTGCATGCTCTGCTGAGGAGCTACTAGGGACCTAAGGACGTAGAGTATGACAGCGACTAGATTTATAGATATCTTGCCCTAATGTACAGTATAGATGAGATAAAGAATTGTGTTCATATGCAAAGTATTGCTAGATACTAATAATAATTGCTGGAGCACCTTCCACATTGGTTCAAAGTGCCTTATAAAACCTTTTGGTTTTATTTTTCTTTTAGTATGTTTGACTTACATACTTACCAAAAAAATGTGTGTTTTACTTAAATATTTTGTCTCTTTTGAACTTTTGAGTGTGCAGGTTGAATTTTTATTGAGGTAAGAAAAAATTGTGTTTGGGTTTCCTTTTAATTACTATTTTTTTTAAATATACTAAGGACTTCCGGTTGTAGTGGAAAATATTAATTCCTTTAAAAATCTAGCTGCGCTGCTCAATCTACGTTTGCTTTTCTGTGTTTTTGTGAACAACTGATCAAATTAGATTCGTCACTCTTGGCTTGTGGTGATTTGAAATTGAAATGGAATATATTAAAGCAGCCAACCACACTGATTACATTGCAAGCCTCATTTAATTTCATGCATTCACACATTACAGTGAAAGGCGGCTTTTTTAATGCATGATTGTGACTGTACCTTGAGCAACTCCAAAGGTCATCTATAATGGGTGCATAATTTGTTACTGTTAGATATCTGATTTATGGTAGGTGTTTCTCAGCCTGATTTGTGCTAGTAGTAAATATGGTGAGCATCAAAAGTCAAATCTGTGCAGCCTGTCACATTTGGTGGTATTGTCTCATTCTTCATTGGTCAGTAGACCACAGTAAATCACAGAATAGCTGTTATCCTTAAATCGAGAAAGTGCCAGTACCAAGCCCCTGTGCTACAGGGGTTAAATGAGCTATTCTTTTTAAGATGGCAGCCTGGCCCAGGTGAAGGTTATAAGAGTATTACCAGCTCAGCTGACAGTACTTACTCGCAGCTACTTGAGCCCTAGTCCTGAGAAGCTATAAAGGGACTTTTTCAATTTCATCGGAGCAAGGACTTTTGCAAGCTTGTTTTTTTTTTTTTTTTTCCTGTTCCAGTAGGTTCCACTAACTTCTTTTTCTCTGCATCTTCTGTGTGACAGGCATGGTGGGATGGCCCCCAGTGATCCAGAGCAGGATTAAGGCGCAATCTCTGCTCTCAAGAAGGAGACAATCAGATACAACTGTTTGTCCCACTGCAGTTTTTATGATGTGAAAGGGCTTTAACCCTGTCAGCACCTCCAGAACATAGGTTGCATTAGGCAGCCCACATTGCTCATAAGTTTATCACATGGTGGGGGTTGGTTACCATTGGGCTTAGAGGAAAAAAAGGCTGATATGGGCTTTGTGAGAACTCTCAGCCACTTTGAGGGCTGTTACAGTGTTGTCTTTTGTTTTGGTTATGATAGTGGAGACTTGTTCATTTTGATCTTCTGTACCTTGTAGTTTAGGGTTTCTTCAGCGATGTGTAGATTTCTTTTTGTTGACTTTGATCAACAAATTTGTTATAATTTAGCTTTTAGTAATAAGAGATACCTAAAACCATTTATTTTTTAATTTCATGTTAAAAAATGAGTACATACAATTAGATGACATAGTTTGCTTTTGTAAGGTTAAAGTCCAAGTTATATTTCTGTCCTTCACCCAAGTGTGCAATACTTGTGCAAGGTACCCATTGGGTAGGAATTTACCCAGCCCTTCTCCCCTTCCCCCATTAGAATTTAATTGTTTTTCTCTCATGTGAACATGTAGTTGTTAATCTACTGGTTCCAATTTAGTACTGAATATATGTGATACTTGTTTTTCCATTCTTCTGATACTTTGTTTAGGAGAATATTCCATCCAAGTTGTTATAAAAAATACAAAATCTCCATCTTTTTACAGCTGAATAGTATTCCATGGTACACATATACCACAATTTATTAATCCATTGATATGTTGGAAGGGCACCTGGGTTGTTTCCACATCTGTGCAATTGTGAATTGTACTGCTATAAACATTCGAGAACAAATGTCCTTTTGGTAAAATGTCTTTTTTTCTTTCTGGTAGATAGCTAATAATGGATTACAGGATCAAACAATAGGTCTACTTTTAGTTCTTAGAGGAGTCTCCATACTACTTTCCATAGAGACTGTACTTGTTTGCAGTCCCACCAACAGTGCATGAGTGTTCTGCCTCTCCACGCCCTTGCCATCATGGGTCATTCTGGAACCTCGTGCTATGGGCCGTTCTCACAGGAGTTAGGTGATACCTCAAAGTGGTTTTGATTTACATTTCTCTGATGAATAGGAAAAATAAACATAAAACCATTTTTTAACGCTTCATTATTAAAATTCCTGAATGGGAAAAAAATAAACAGAAATTATTCTACCTAATCCCTTTCCTTCTCTCTATTGGAGGAACTACTTTGAATAATTTTTAAAATGTATATATAACCCAAGATTTTCTAGGAAGGTAAGTCTATTGTTAGAAACAAAATAGACTATAAATTACTATACAGAAAGAAAGAAAAATTGAATAGTCATTGAAAAAGAGCAGCATTCCCAATCTGTGTTCTATATAATTCTAGTGCCTGGGGATAACAAAGGCTCCCTGACACAAGAAGTTTAAAAAATGCTACTCTCTGTATCCCCTGCCCTTTGTTGTTTTTTTGTGTATTAGCATATTTGAGGCTCAAAGATGTCCTGCAATAGAGAAATTTACTTTATTTTAACCCAGCTCTCTCCTTATGAATGTTGCTATGAGACATAATGTAGGAAATACTAGAATAGAATTTTGACTTGTTTGTTTCCTTTTACCTTTGTGGGTTTTTTGTTGGTTGGTTGTTGGTGGGCTTTTTGTTTGTTTGTTTTGTTTTGTTTTTGTTTGTTTGTTTTTTGAGACAGAGCCTCACTTTGTCACCCCTGGTAGAGTGGCGTGGCGTCATAGCAAATGCAAACTCCTGGACTCAACCAATCCCTTGCCTCAGCCTCCTAAGTAGCCTGGGACTACAGGTCTGTGCCAGTATGCCTGAAAAAAAAAAAAGTTTTTGTATTTTTAGTAAAGATGAGGTTTTGCTCTTCCTCTGTCTGGTCTTGAACTCCTGAGCTCAAGCAGTCCACTCGCCATGGCCTCCCAGAGTGCTAGGATTACAGGTGAGAGCCACTGTGCCTGGCCTTCTCTTTTACCTTTGATAAGTAAATAGATCATAAAAATTCAAGCTCATACTATCTCCTGAACTAACCTACATGGTATCTATAGAATACCTATTGTGTGCTTAGCCACCGTGAGAGAGAGAATGTAAACATAGACGTGACCCTAACTGAGCACTCTAATTGGCACACTAACTGCCGTGAAAAAGCTATAGGCCATATGGAACATGCCTTGTGCAGCAGAAGCTACCATGTGGCTCTGGAGTCCAGAGTTTTGGTTGCCTGCAATTGTCTATACAAGGCCCAAAAAGTATGGGAGAAGCAAGAGAGGACTAAGAATATAGACAGTTAAAGAAAGGAGGGAAGAGAGAAGCAAGTAGCAGCCATTAGCTAGAACTAATAGTACTGATGGGTTTGTGGAGAAGGAAGAGAGCTAGTGCAGAAGAGACCAGATTCTGGTGGGGGAAACAGGTGAGACTTGTATATGGGTTATCGCTTGGGTGTTGCCAAGTCCCAGACCTCAGAACTCAGGCATACCAGTGTGCCATTCCGAGGACTGTCTGCTGGAATGGTGCTACATTTTATTAGTGTGTCATGGCTTCCTAATGCAGATCACAAGCTCAAATGCCTTTGGGACCATAGCAGAAAGCACATGCTGTTTTCATACAGAAAACATGAGCTCTATTTTGGCAGACGCTCTGATTTTCCACGCAGAATAAGAAATATGGATGATCCTATGAAATTAGCTGATGTTTAAACACTGGCTGTAATTTTTGTTTTACTTTGTTTAATAAACAGTGAAGATGTTGCAATTCGTGTTTGTTAATAGTAGTAAATTGGTATAAGAAACGTGGCATCATCCAGTAAAACTGAAGGTGTCTACTTACTAGGTATATGCCCTAGAGACAACCCCCCCACCATGTACTGCACTCAAAATGTGTACAGATGAGTATCTCAGCATTGTTTATAATAGTCCTCTAGATAAGCAAGTTGCAAATAGGAAAGTACTACTGATATGAGCTGAGCACAGTAGCTTACCTAGTGTAATCCTAGCACTCTGGGAGGCCAAGGTGGGTAGATCACTTGAGCTCAGGTTCGAGACCAGCCTGAGCAAGAGCAAGAACACATCTCTACTAAAAATAGAAAAATTAACCAGGCGTGGTGGCATGAGTTTGAGATAAGCCTGTGGCAACAGAATAAAACTCTGTCTCAAAAAAATGATTTATATAAGTTTTATAAACAATATCAAAACAATACTTGTATACACAGATATACAGTGAAAGTTTAATATGCAGGTAGGAAGGAGACATATTAAATTCAGGCAAGTTCTTACCTACAGGAAATGGAAGTGGAGAAGCTGAGTGTGCTGGGTAGCCATTGAAGATTTTAAGCAGGAAAGAGACATGGCTTAGTCTGGTGTGTTTTTAAAGGTCACTGTGACTGCCACGTTATAGAGGAACAAGAGGAGAAGCAGAGAGAGCAGTTAGCAGGTATTATAGTCCTGTATCCTGGTGGAAGAGAGGTGGCTTGAAATCCAAATAGTGGAGGTTTTCTCAACCTTGGCACAATTGACATTTGAATGGGTGATTCTTTGATGTGGGGGCTCTCCTGCATGTTGTAGGATGTTCAGTAGCACCACTCACCCCCAAGGTATGACGACCAAATAATGTCTTCCCAATGCCCCGGCTGAGAACCACTAGCGTAAGTGGTATATTTGGGAGGTTTGAAGTATAATTTTTTTTTTAGAGACAGAGTCTCACTTTATGGCCCTGGTGTCACAGCTCACAGCAACCTCCAACTCCTGGGCTTAGGTGATTCTCTTGCCTCAGCCTCCCAAGTAGCTGGGGCTACAGGTGCCCGCCACAACACCTGGGGGGGGGGGGGTTTGTGTGTGGTTTTTGGCCGGGGCTGGGTTCGAACCCACCACCCTCAGTATATGGGGCTGGTGCCCTACGCACTGAGCCACAGGCATCGCCTTAAAGTATACATTTTGAATCCCTTTATAAGAGGAAGAGATCAGATAGGCAAGTTCAAGTTAGTGGGAAAAGATTTCATAGAGGAGGTAATATGTGAAGTGATCTTTGCAAAGGGATAGAACAGACACAGTCATTCCAGAGACACTAAGCCTTGACTGTTTTAAAACCTCGTAAAACAGAAAGTTTTTCTTTAATCTTATATTCCTTTGCCCCCCATTTCTCCTTTAAAGATTCTTGTAAGAGAGCTGTATAATATGCTCTTCCCTTTTCTGGTTTTTAGTTCACTGTTCTACTGCTCACACTAGGGTCCCTAGTGACTAGTTACCAAACCCATTGGACTCTTTCCAGTCTGTCTTTATTTTACCATTGAGCTCTCTAACCCATTTGTTTTTCATTCTTAAAATGATTTTCTGTTTCCGCTTACATAATCAAAACTGTAGGCCACAATTAATGTGGAGACATTAATCTCTGTTACAATAGTTTAAAAAATTGTGCTTCCTTTGTAATCTAGAATATTATACAACCGTTACAACTCACTTTTACAGAACATGTATAATGCACAAAGAAATGTTACAGTATAGACTAAGTAAGAAAAACAGGTTTCAAGTTTGTGCAATCAATAAATTCTCACCTATAGTAACACACACGTTACATTCATGCACATCAGTTTAGAAAGAGCCTGGCAGGAAATGCACTGAAATGCTAACAGTCATTTTCCTGACAGTGTATTATTTTATAATGGGAGGGCAGCATGTACATAAAGCATTGGATTGTCTAGTTTTTCCTTCATTCTCTTCCCTCTCTGTACATTCTCCATGGATGAGCTCATCTGTACTCTCTACATGAAAGACTCCAAATCTGACTCTACCAATCCAGTTCTCTTTCAGACTGACTTTCAGACTCACATACCTAATGATCTTCTGAACATGTCCACTTTAGATGTCTCACAAACATCTCTCAAAACCAACATATCCAAAACCGAAGCTAGTGTACTCCTCTTTCCCCACCAGCTACTTCTGTTGCCCTGCCTTTCCCAATCAGTGGCACTTGTCTCCTGTTCTATCACCCAAGCTAGAAATAATCTTCAGACCCTTCTCTGCCACTCCCTCTACATCAGTCCATGTCCAAGATTTGTAAGCTGGTTCTACCTTTAAATCTACCCTACAGCTTCCTCTTTCCCATCATTTTTATTTGCTTGCAGCCATAGCAGGCAGTCCTCTCATCAGGATTCTTAGGTCTTATGGGTCTTTCTTCTTCTACACGTCCTCTTTCCATTGTGGTAGCTACTAGCCACATGTGCCTATTGAGCACCTGAAATGTTGTTAGTCTGAGATGTGTTATAAGTATCAGATATACCTCATTAATATGCATACATTGATTACATGCTGAAAGGGTAATATTTTAGACGTACTGGATTAAATGAAACATTCTTAAAGTTTATATTAACTGTTCTAGGATTTTTTAATGGGGAGTCTAGGAATTTTTAAATGGCATATATGGTGGCTTGTATTATGTATCTTCTGGACCACATTGTGTCTAAGTATCCATCCCCTCCCTTTGATTATCCTCCACAGTGATCTTACTGAAAAATAAACTGAGCTGAAAATGCTTTGAAGTCCTTTGTGATAAAGTTTAAGGTTAGCTTAAGACACTATGCCTTCCTAAAGGTACTGAGTTTTGAAACACTGTGCTGTCCAGTGTTCAGCTAGATTCAGCTGGTAGGTTTCCAGCTTTCAATCTCTGATCTAAGAACTTTTTGTCATCTCTGTAGGTACCTCTAGCTTCAGATATTTCAGTAGCTGTTAGATAGTTGATGCACTATTAATTGAAGTTGAGCGTACTAGAAGGTTCCCTATATCAATTCTACATTTGTGTTAAATAAAATGTTTTATACAAACCCTAAAAGGACAGCTGCATTCCTAGTACTACTGTTGAAAATTATCTGCTGGGGGTGGTGCCTGTGGCTCAAAGGAGTAAGGCACCGGCCCCATATACCGGAGGTGGTGGGTTCAAACCTGGCCCTGGCCACCAAAAACACCAAAAAAAAAAAAAAAAACAAAGAAAGAAAGAAAAGAAAAAAAGAAAGAAAATTATTTGCTGGGCTTTGCACCTCTTCTCAGTAGGCCAGATGTGTGGGTGGGTACTCTGAAGACACTGAGGTAGCTTAGAAGACCCAGCCTTACCTAGAGCTGATGGTGAGTGAACCAACTGGGAAAGGAAACCCCCAAGTCTTGACAAAATCAGCTACTACATTTGAAGGATTGATGCTTATGAGATGATCTTTCTTTGGGGAGAAAACTATAAACAGGAAGATGTTTGTAAAATGGCAAAATTTTAAAAAGATTTAACTCTTAGCAGGATGTTGGATAAAGTGACTCCCCCCAAAACGTTTTGAAATATTAAATAAGCTTAAAATTATAACAGCTATATCATAACAGTATTTTGATTCTCTGGAATGTTTTATTTGCCTATTACTATTTAGGATGGCTGGCAAACTTTGAGAACCATATTTAAGGTATTTACCAAGGAGAAAATTCACTAGTTTGTACCATAACTGGAACAATTTGATGCACATGTAATGCTGGGATACCCAGGAACCAGATGGAATTAAAGTTATTTTCAGATACTGAATTGAAATTCTGTTTTTACTTTATCCTTGATGTTGAACCACAGTGTTAGAGGCTTGATTTTTCTATCAACATATTGCTTTCTTCCCCCTTATGGGACCTTAATATTCTACATGTTCAGTGAGAATATCTTAAACTTCCATTGTGAAAGCACCATGCTTTAAGAGGAGATACATTTGCTGGAAGTTTGTGGCTAGCTATTCCTTCCATAACCTTGCAACTGAGGTTTGCATAATTCCTTTCTTGCCTCTACTACAAAACTATAAACTCAGGGATACAACTCTTTGGTTTGCCCAGTTCAATTTCTGTTCTTTTCACTCACCTTATTGGGTGGTATCCCTTAGGTGTCCCGAACTCTCCTGCTACTTACCTTCTTTGCAAGGGGAAACTTTCTACTTGTACTTTTCAAAAAATGAAAAGATTTATTTTGGGATATGATTATATTCTTTCCAAGGCTATTTGTATTGTCACACTTAACTTGCTTTGTTTTCTGTGGAAGAGTATCAGACATTAGTGAGTAGATGATAGGTTCTATCTAGAACAGGAATACTTTCCTGTTGTTCCTAAAATCATACATAGAAAACTGTCCTTAGGGTGAATATTAAAAGCACACCTGACTTATTTCCTGTTCAGGTGCCAGGAGTGAGAAGGGACCTTCTCTCTAATTCCTCTCCTCTCAAACTAAGCAAAACTCACTAAAGTTCTTCCTGAACATTCCTGGAACAAAGAACAGGTTTTACCTACACACAGCTGACCCTCCAGCAGAGGCTCTCCATTTCAGATACTCAATAAAGCCTAACTTGGGCACTTTAAAAAGATCCCAGTGTCCAGGCCACTGACTCTCTGCAATAGATCAGTATAGTTTAGTCTCTTCCTCTAAAGTCTTGCCCACCTTCGTGCCTCTCAAAGTTTAATATTCCTAGACTTAAATTTTTTGAAAATATGGCCATTAATTTCCCTAGTGGAAGAGTATTATATTGTTTGTCATGACAAACTATAATGCTGCCACCCTCTGTCAGCTGTCATTTATTGATCAATTATGTGTCAGGCTCTCTGCTATGTCTTGTGTATATTATCTTTACATTTTTACTGCATCTTTTTATATATTATATTTACTTTTCTTACTTTATTATATTTTACTATGTTTAATCTTAACTATGAAATGGGTCTGATTACCATTTCATAGGGAGGAAAAGGAAACGTTAAAGAAGATAGGTGATGTGATCAAAATCACACAACCAGGAAATGAAGGGAAGCAGTTGGCAATAATATTGATCATCACACATTATATCAAGAACAAAGAAGGAAAAAAATGTTAAAAAATAGTTTGACTGTGTGCTCATTACAATCAGTTATACCAACAGTTTACCATTTGTGCCTAATTACAATAAAGCACAATAATGATTATGATTATAAATACCATTAAACTGATATCATATTAACTTGAGCAAATTTCTTTTGATTACAGAACATCTTAAATCTTCTTTATAAATTGGTGTGGAATGAACAGCTAATAATCATAGCTAATATTTTATTGAGTGTTTACTACACAGTAGGCATCATTAAGTACTTTGTGTATATTTCATTTAAACTTAAAAAACTTAAACCCTGGGGCTAGGCACGATGGCTCACACCTGTCATTGCAGCACTTTGGAAGGCCAGGGAAGGAGGATTGCTTGAGTCCAAGAGTTCAAGACCAGCCCAGGGAACATAGCAAGACCTCATGTCTACAAAAAAGTAAAAAAAAAAAAAAAATTAGCCAGGCATGATGATGCATGCCAGTTGTCCTAGCTACTCAGGAGGCCAAAGTGGGAGGATTGCTTGAGCCTGGGAGTTGAGGGCTGCAGTAAGCTCTGATCATACCACTGGACTCCAGCCTGGGCAACAAAATAAGACCCCATCTCTTAAAATAGCAATATTTTAAAATTAAAACTCTGAGGTTGTCTCAGAGTTTTAGGAGAGGAAACTGAGGCTAGGAGAGGTTGGGTAGCTTACCTAGTAAATGGCACATCTAGACTTTCCACCCAGGGCTGAGGGACTCCCAACAGTTTGTACTCCTTAGCCCTTCACTATTCCATCTCCTTCCATCATATGCTGCAGATTAATTGGATGGTTGATGAATATATGCTCGGCCTTTGTACTTATTACTAATGTGGGTTGGGTTATCTATTCAAAACTTTTAATGAGACTTGTAAGATGGGTATAATTATTTTAAAAGTCTATAAGAATTTCCTTCTATGCTATTAATAGTTTTAATTTTGAACATATATAATAGTAGTCCCATGAAATCTCACTACTGTATAAGAACAATCCCAATTTAGTTGTTCTCCTCTCCCTTCAATGACATAAGACCAACCTATCCTGTTAGATTAAATAATAATAATTACTTCCAGAGTCATCTTAGATTTTGAATTATATGTTTCATTAAGGAATGATAGAATCTGTGTATTTAAAATAATCATTTTATATTAAAAACTGACCCCAAAACATACATGTAGAAAGGCTTGATTAATAACATTGTTAGGTAGTGTTTTAGGTGAGAGGCATTCAGTTTAAAAGATTATATATAAAATAAGGAAACCTGAACCTAGATGACCTTCGACAAAATATCAGCATATTAATATGTCAAGAAAATCAATGGCATGTCTGATTCTGTTTCATCATGATAGAGAAAAAGCCACCTAGCCCCAACCCTGGTTCATACCAGTCTCAAAGGATTGTAAGTGATCCTATTGACAGGCATCTTTGTCAAACACCTCTTAGGGATTTCCATTGGAAATTTGGATTTACATTGTAGTGTCTCTACAGCCTCTCTAACAGATTGCTGTGGTATGAACTTTCCAACCTTAAAATAAGGCTAAAATAATTTGCCAGCATTTCTAAGATACTGTATATACATAGTTGAAATCCAGTGAAGTTATTTGATATATAATGGTAAGTCTATAATATAAAACTCACATTTGCAATCATATAAGGAATCTATAAAGCCTTTTTAAAAATCCCTTAAAAATAAAAGCAATTGACACACTGTGTCAACAAAAATCCTGTCTTTAACCACTTAGATATAAAGTTATACCTAACTGGTCATGGTGGCTCATTGCCGTAATCCTAGAACTTTGGTGAGGCTAAGGCAGGAGGATTTCTTGAGGCCAGGAGTTTGATACCAGCCTGAGCAAGAGGGAGACCCCCCTCTCCACACAACGTAGAGAAATTAGCTGAGCATCGTGGTGGATATGTGGTGGTAGTCCCAGCTACTAAGGAGGCTGAGGCAGGAGGATTGCTTGAGCCTATGAGTTTGTGGTTGCTGTGAATATGATGATGCCACTTCACTGTAGCCTGAGTAACAGAGCATGACCTTATGTCAAAAGCAAAGAAAGAAGTTATTCCTAATTTTTTTTCTCCCAACTAATAATTCCCTGCCAATCTTTTGACAACATAGAAGTTGATTTCAAATTACTAAAACCCTCCTGACCTAAAAGGTTTGGTATTTGGAGGAGTTTGTGCTGCCATTACTCTTAGAGTATTCCCTACGTGCTGAGTCAAGTTTGGTGTGCATTATGGTCTGACATCTAAGAAAGAGGCTATAACCTCAAGCACATTCAAGGATCAGATATTGGAGTATAGATTGCAGGGAGTGCTGATTGATGGGGAGCTGGGGAGTGCAAGCCCTACTCAAAAACATTCAAGTTTTTAAAAAATAGTTGACCACCATGAGCTAGACAGACACACCTTCTTGTTAGATTCTTCTGAAGATGCGCCAGTTCAAAGACTTCAGCTAATAAACATCTTGTGACAATTAATTCTACCTCCAAAATGGAAATAGTTATATACTACTTCATAATTTTTAATAAGTTAATTATATGTAAAGATTTGAGTGACCTAGAAAGTTCACAAAGTAAATTATAGTTATTAAGGTACAAATAAAAAAATGTTCGTATAACAAACAACTAAAGAATACTTTTCTATATAAATTCTGATGGTTTTATACACATCCTAGAATTCTCAAATTATATAAAATGTCATCATGGCATGTATATGTCTTATTTTAGCTTACTGCCTTGCACATATTAGGCACAAAAGGAGTGTTGAAATTAGGTAGTTGACAGGAATCTGCAATTTCAATTTATGGGCAGTATTAATAAATATTGTGCATTTTGAAAAGCACTATATGCCAATCACATTCATCTAGAGTAATCCTGAGTCGTTCCTCATGGATTCCAAGGGAAAAAGAGTATGGTTCAGGTCTCATAATGCCATGGGTAATTGATACATTAATAAAAGAACATAATTGGTAGCTGTTCTCAGCCAAGTGCTTACTATGTGTCAGACACAGTACAGGCCCTTTTCGTGAATTATATCTTAGTTTACAGCTGATACTAGTTCTACGAGGCACTATTGCTATTGCACCCATCGCAGATGTAGAGCCTCAGAGAGAGTCCCGTGAGGACCTTAACAAACCTTTCTCCTGTTAAATCCTATGTTGGTATGCTGTCTGTACTAAGATATGTGTACTAAAAAGAAGTTATCAATAAGGACATCAGTGAATAGATCACAGCAACTGAATGAATCTAGCTAACCTTATAATTCCCTCCATATCACATTGCTATAGGGAAGGAAGGCTTTAAGACCTTAAAATTCCCAGTGTCTGACTGAATACCAAATACTTGCCTATGGTGCCTGCTATGTACTAAATTAATATGTGCTAGAATTGTATCTAACCGATTAAAAGCCTGCCTATTATTAGAAAACATTAACAAGCTGATATCAAGGCAAGGTTGCAAAATGGAGGATCAGATAATTTTCTTTCCTAAGTTAAACTTCTGATTGATCTTCAGACTCTTGTCTCCAGCTCCACTCATGCTCCCTCAGCTCAAATGTGCCTCCTTCTGTAGCCCTCAGGTAGAGTTAGAATTAGACACTCGCCTCCTCACATAGCTCTTTGTATATTTTATCACATCTATTTCTTCCCATGCATCTCTCTCTTCCACTAAACATGAGTTCCTGGGAGCCAGGGCTAATTGCTTTTTCATCCTTGTGTTGCTAAGCACTAAGTCCAACAGTGTCTGATGGTGGCTGACAAGCCAGTGAATAGATAAAGCCAATCAGGCTGCCTGACCTTAGCACCATTACTCCCTCCCATCTTTTAGTTCTTGGCAAGTCAGAAGGCCAGGTTTAGTGGCTGAGCTTGCAAAAGTTCACCTGTATTATAGAAATTGGTGCCTTTGCCTTCAGTTTTGGGGAAAAGGAAAAGGTGAGCAGCCAGCCAAACCCCTGTATTAAAGAGAGCAAGAAAGTGATTCTAAGGAAGTTTTCTTTTTTCTCCTATATGTTTTTGCAACTTTCTTCATTGTTTCCAAATTTGAATCTGGAACCTTCTTAAGAATCCCTTGTTCTGGCCAATGAGGTGGCTCATACTTGTAATCCTAGCACTCTGGGAGGCCAAGGCAGGTAGATTGGTTGAGCTCAGGAGTTTGAGACCAGCCTAAGCAAGAGCCAGACCCTGTCTCTACTAAAAATAGAAAAATTAGCCCGGAGTTATGATGTGAGTGCGTGTAATACAAGCTACTCGGGAGGCTGAGGGCTGAAGCAAGAGGATTGCTTGAGCCCAAGAGTTTGAGGTTGCTGTGAGCTATGACACTCTAGCTTGGGCAACTGAGTGATACTCTGCCTTTAAAAAAAAAAAAAAGAAGAAGAAGCCCTAGTTCCTAAAAGACACAGAAGTATCAGACAGAGAAGCGTTCTCTTCCCTCAGTATTCTCACCTCCAGTTAACAATTCAAATATGGAAAGCTTCTGAAACTATCTCTAGTAGCTTGCAAGATGGCAAAAGCCCTATATTTAGTAATGTCTCATTTAAGGTTGTTTTAATAATTTAGATAATATTTTAGTATTTATTATCATAAAGTGTTTATTCCACGTAGTTCCCAGTTGAATAGCCAGTAATTCTGCCTTCACCACAGGATTACATATTTCTTCAAGTTTTTAAAAACATTTCAGTTTGAGTTACTAGATGTTAACCCTTGAATGCTATCTCTTGCCTAGTAATAAAATAGGATTTGTTTCTAGTGCCACTTAATGGCCAATCTCTTCAAGTTCCTCAGTGAAAACTACCCATTTTGTAGAGAGGGAAAAAGGGAAAATCCTACTACCCTCATTCCACCCTTGTCATCCAAAAACAAGTTTATTAGAGAACTTCAGCCTTTTAACCCTCTCTCTGGTCTATCTGTTTTATTCTTTTACCCCAAGGTTACCATAAAGGATGTTTAATGTTATAAAAGCTACATGGGTGGTTTTGACATCAGAGTTACAAAATACATTTTTAAAAGAGCAATAATCTGAGTGAATGCTCTTAAGAGCAGCTGGATAACATGGCAAAGTCTGATGGCAATCATTTCTTCACTCCTGCCCCATTTTTCCTAAGCAAATACACTTAGGGTGCTCTTCAGTGGTAGTGTATATAAAGGATGGTCTCCAAAAAGAGATTGGCAGCTTTAATTTGTTTGATATGTGCAATCATAGTCCGTGTTAAATTCAAAATGCTTGTCCAATCAAGGATTCAATATAGAAAAGAGGCAGTAACAAGCATGCTGCACACTGTAATAAAGAAATCTGTTGATTGAAAACAGTTTGTATATTTTGGAAATGATAGGGAATATAATTGGTAAGAAAGAAAAGGATAGGGCTTCATAAATAATGGGAAATAGAACACATTTTTTACTGATAACGCTAACTCGATTTAATAACATTTTGGTGTTGAATTTTTGTGTGCCCAGAAAATAAGAAAGGTGGGTCCTTTCTTGTGACTCTAAATGTCATGATTAATGGAGTGACCTTTTTTTGTTTTCATTTTCACTGAGAGCAGCTTTGACGGTTTGAATCTGAGCGACAGTGGGTGATGTGCTCCAGTTCTTTCAGAACTTTCACAGAACGCTTTTCTTTGGTTTTCTCATCCAAGAAGACTTGACGTATGTTTAACTCTTTTTTAGGTACAAGTACTACATGAATGCATTTTTTGTGGTACAAGATCCAAGCAGCAGAGTAGTGTACAGAACAAAGCATAATGGTTGTCCTCCAGCCTCCCCCACTCACCGAGCCTTCCTGAGGTTACTACAACACTTCTGTGGGCATCCTTCCAACTTTTTTTTGCATATACATATCTGGATAGAAATTTGTATGCTGATCATTTGGGAGGCTATAGTATTAAGAAATTGGATTTTAGTATTCTTGTCATTCTCAAGCTTACTTTCTTAAGACCTCACATATATAAAAAATTCATATATATAAAGTCATACCCTGGAGGGCTGGTATTCGCAGCTCTCCACTAGAAGCATGCTGATACGGGCACTACCAGCTGTGTCTGGGATGGGTTAACTAAGAGCCTTTTCACCAAGCGCCACCCCAGATCACAAGCATCCCTCTGGGGCTGCTCGACTCAGTTGGCCCACATCCATCTTTGTCCTCTGAAGAATAAAGCCTTCAAAAATTTAAACTTCTTCCACAACTCAATATGCTTAGTAGTACTTTTACCTATTCCTTCTCCTGTTTATTTCCTTTCCCCATTAACTTAAAATCCTGCATTTAGACATAGCACTAGTAATCTCATCTTGTGTTAAAATCCAACTGTTCAGAGAGTTCTAATGAGAAATTTTTACTGTACCACAAGTGGTGAGTGTTCATAATGATGGAATACTGACTCATAAAAGAGATTATGTAGAACATAGTTTTGTTATTAGTATATGACTTTTTATTAACATAACTTTAAAAATTGGTCAACAATTCTTTATTACCTTTCAATTAACTATCATGTCAATTAACCAAAATGCTCTGTTCCCTGCATCTTTTCTAAGTAAACTAGATTTTACTATATAAGAAGTGAAATGACTAATAAAAGGTAAAGTGACACATTGAGCATACATTGCCAAATTTAGTATTTGCTATAAGAAGAATCCATTTTATTGATAAGTTCTTTTTGTGTCTGACTGCATTTCTCCCACTCCAGGCATGTAGCAATGTATGTAGCACTTTAGATTCCACATTCACCAGACTTTCCTCTCTGTTCAGTTTCATTAAATGTCTCTTCAACATCTTCTCTGTGCCAGGCCTTGGTGTAAGAAACAAATAAGTTAGTGACCTTATGCTCTAAGAATCCATAGTCTGATGGTGAACAGGGGGCCTGCATAGAAGAAAGATTCTTAATTCTGCTGAGGTGGCAGAACACTATCTCCCACCTATAACAAAGTGTGCCAATGATGAAAAAAGCAAGGCAAGAACAGTCTGAAGTCAGGGATGAGAAAACAGGCAGCCCTGTGCGCTCCAGGAAAGCACTCCTGATTGCAGAACTCATCCCAGCGGGGAGATAGTAACCCAAGGTACCTTGCCATTCTGCACTTGGAGCAAGTACTCTCTGAAGTTTTTTTAAATTATTTTTTATTTTTTATTTTATTATTATTATTATTATTATTATTATTATTATTATTTTGTAGAGACAGTCTCACTTTATCACCCTCGATAAAGTGCTGTGGCATCACACAGCTCACAGCAACCTCCAACTCCTGGGTTTAGGAGATTGTTTTGCCTCAGCCTCCTAAGTAGTTGGGACTAATGGCACCTGCCACAACGCCCGGCTATTTTTTGTTGCAGTTTGGCCGGGGCCAGGTTTGAACCCACCACCCTCGGTATATGGGGCTGGCGCCCTACTTACTGAGCCACAGGCACTGCCCCACCTGGCTATTTTTTGTTGCAATTGTCATGGTTGTTTAGCAGGCCCAGGCCGGGTTCAAACCTGACAGCCTTAGTGTATATGGCTGGTGCTGTAACCACTGAGCTACAGGCGCTGAGCCGGAACTATTATTTCTTTTCCTTTTTTTTTTTTTGAGACAGTCTCACTTAATCGACTTCGGTTGAGTGATGTAGCATCACAGCTAACAGCAACCTCCAACTCCTGGGTTTAGGCGATTGTCTTGCCTAAGCCTCCCTAGTACTTGGGATTACAGGTGCTCACCATAACACGTGGCTATTTTTTTGTTGCAGTTTGGCCGGGACTGGGTTTGAACCTGCCACCCTCAGTATATGGGGCTGGCGCCCTACTCATTGAGCCACAGGCACCACCCAAGTTTTTTTTATTTTGTATCCTAACATCATTATTATTTTTACTAAACTCCCTGGTACTTATATATGTAATTACATGTATATAGGTAATATGAAAGAGCACTAGTGTATGTTTCCTGTGTAAGGTATCCTGTAGAACATACACAAAAGATGCATTCTTAAGTATATATGGGTGATAAACAGTACTTTATTTATTTTTTTTTTGAGACGGAGTCTCACTATGTCACCCTGGGTAGAATGCCGTGGCGTCACAGCTCACAGCAACCTCTAACTCTTGGGTTTAAGTGATTCCCTTGCCTCAGTCTCTCAAGTAGCTGGGACTACAGGTGCTCACCACAACACCCGGCTATTTTTTTGTTTAAGTTGTCATTGTTGCTTTACCTGGCCCAGGCCTACTTCAAACCCACCAGCCTTGGAATACGTAGCCAGCACCCTACCCACTGAGCAACAGGTGCCACCCCAGTATTTTTTTTTAAATATTTGTATGTTATCTTTAATCCTGGCTTTTTTCCTAAGAATTTTTTAAAGTCTATTTTGAGAGATTTAATTTAGTTAAAAACTAATTTGATTTAGTTAAAGCCACTCAACTGAGCAAACAGAAACTTCTTTATGTTCTACTGCACTGAATGAACCAGCCCATGAAGGCCCCTCTATCAAATCCTTGCCCATGGAACAGGGTAAAAAATAAACACAAGAGGACTGGGCACTATGGCTCATACCTGTAACCCCAGCACTTTGGGAGGCCAAGGTGAGAGGATCACTTGAGCCCAGGAGTTTGAGGTTGCAGTAAGCTGTGTAGTGCCATCACACTCTAGCCCAGGCAACAGAGTGAGACCCTGTCTCAAAAAAAGGAAAAAAAGAACACAAGAAGAGAAAAGGATACCTTCAATTTCGAGCTTCATATGCAGCATTTGACACATAGATCAAGTAGAGTGGGGCCAGAGTTCACCCAACCAGTAAATATTAGTAAATCTTAGGGTCTTTGTTTTAGACTTTTAAAATTTTAAAATAAAACACAGATGCATAAATTACTCTAGAAGGTTTGTAGCCCTCAGTAGCCATCCTGTGATTTTAACATTCATCTTTTCTGTTCATAAGAGACCCAGGGTCAAATGAGCACTACTTGAAAAGGGTGAGCACAAGAAAATGTTGATGGGTCTATTCAATCTTCAGCCCTCTCCACTGTGTGATGCCCACAGCTAGGAGGGTCTCTGCTCTCAATCCTGCAAAGCTGGGGGCGCCCCTTATACCTGAAACACTCAGCACAGATTGTCTTGCTGTGTACATGGGCTTCAGCAAATAAAACCAGGGTGTCTCCCCACCTTTTTTTGAGACAGTCTTACTTTGTCACCCTGGATAGAGTGCCATGGTGTAATCATAACTCACAGCAACCTCAAACTCTTGGGCTTAAGCCTCCCGAGTAGCTGGGAATATAGGCATGCGCCTCCCTGCCTGGCTAGTTTTTCTATTTTTAGTAGAAATGGGGTCTCACTCTTGCTCAAGCTGCTCTCAACCTCCTGAGCTTAGGCAGTTCACCTGCCCAGGCCTCCCAATGTACAAGAATTAAAAGTGGAGTCACTGTGCCCTGCCAGGGTATCCCTTTCTTACCTACCACTTATCAACACTGCAAAAGGAGGTTTGGCTTCTTTTGATGAGCGATTGTACTCAACCTCTACCAGGGTATTTTCAGATCGGTGGTTTTATTATTTCTGATGACATATAACAATGAGTGACATATGGCTAGTGTGAAACAGATCATACATAGCGTGGGAAGGTTTTAAGTGCATTTTTTGCCTCACACTGTCCTCTGGTACTTTTACCCTGCTATCGAAGCCAACATGACAGTGCTGCCAACTTCACCCAGCAAGGCACCCATGAATCCATTTTCACCATGCTAACACAAGCACACCCATATAGATGTGCATTTAAGCAGCCTGAAGGCAGACGTTATTTACTAATCATGTAAGTGCTATCATTGGAAGTAAATCAGACTTTTTTGTCACTTTAAACTGTTCAATAGTATGACTTAGCAGGTGTAAAGGATGCATTTATCTCCCTGCCCTTACTGTTACTCCACTTTTCTTGATATGTAGACCAAGGTATTATTCAGAATTTGAAAGACAGTTGGAGGAGGAACTTTATGAAAAAGGAATGGATGTGGATTTGATTCTTAAGGTTGCCATAACCCAAATATGTGTTTAAAATAAGATATTCGGAAGAACTTAAGGAAAATTATAAGTGGGTATTGTGTCTGCAGTAAGACTTGTGATGGTGGTAAACTTTCTGACCTTTCACATCCTACTCTCCCATCTCTTTCTGAGCACCTGTCTTATTGGAACACCACCATACCTGGAGTTTTTAGACATATCAGAAACCATCCTGAGCTCAAAGGGAGGTCATTGTGAGGATCCAGAGATTCTCAGAACCCAGGGCAAGGAACACACTTGACCTAGGGCTTGGGCAGCCACCTGGCCCAGTCTGCTGCCACCCATCTCAGCTCCTCTCATGCATATCAGCTTGCTTCGTTGCTCTCTGCAGTAGAGGGACTTCCTCTGCTTCTCAGGGCCACACATTGAACAAAATATGTAAGCTCACTCTATAGTTCCTAAACTTATGCCACACAAGTTCAGCAGCTTGGGCTGGGAAAGGATCTCTTTCTTGTTCTCTGTCCCAGTTGTAAATCCCTAATTTTTTAGGGTTGGCTGGCAGCATCACCCTGTACAGAATAACTGTTAGGGGCATACTGTGTGGGTGAGGAAGGACACTGATAATCTGGAAAAGGGTTTCCACAGACCTGGCTGCCATAGGTTTACAGACTGCCTGTCTAACCAAGGTCTGGGTAAATCCTTTTCCAACTTGGTTCTGACACCATGAGATCATTTTTTTTAAATAACCTTTTCCGAGAAGCTAAGGTGTATAAAAGCCAGCAGGCATACAGGGTGAAGCCCACTAATTCACAATTAGCTAGCCTATGGGTAATTAACTGGCATAGTTGACAAGCCACCCAGTTCCTGACCTTTTTTTTCTTCCATCAGCCAATTCTGGCTTAGATTTTGGAGAAAGGTCCCTACACAAAGAATCTTAGACTTTGGCCTGGGGAAGATGTGTGTGGGTAAGATCTTTTGACAGGTCTGGTAGAGTCTGTGACCATGTTAAGAAACTTCTTCCAGGTTTTGTACCTGGGTTTGAGCCTCCTAGGTTGTCCCCGCTGGCTTCAGACTGTATCCTCTCTGAAACAGATCTAGTCTTCAAGGTCCTGTCTTGACCTTTGCCATGGTGCATCTCCAGAGAGTTCTTCCTCTTCACTTCCCAGAGTTACATGAGTAAAGACCCTGTAGTAACCTGCTCCTTTTCCAGCCTCTTTCATTCCTGAAATATAGTCACTCATCAAAGGCAGGCTTTCCCTTCTAGTGATTCTGAAATGGCTCTCCATGATCTCCCCTCCTACTCCCATGGTTGGGAGTCTTTCCTGGGAGCCACCATCTTTCTTGGGTGACCTTATGTATCATATTGGCTACTTTCAATGACCAAAAGCAAACCTGTATGTCCAGTTTCCCTCATTAAGGATCCCCCTCTCACCTAGGTTAGCGTTCCCTCTCCTGGGGCATGGCTCTACCTACCTGTGTTTGCACAGCCACAACTTGAGGTAATTGCAATAAAGTGTTTATAATGAGCACTCCTCTAATTTTCAGAAAAGAGTTCAGCATTCTGCAGAGTACATTTTGGAAAGGTTTCCTTTAAAAGTTCTCATAATTCACATGATAAACTAACTTTCTCAGCAAACTCAGCTACCCCAAGAGTTCTAGATAGCCAACATGTTCTTGTCACTTGTTGCAAGTTAATAAGATTCCCAAATGTTCCTGGACAGACACATAAATGGACAATGATTGCTTCTAAGAAGGGACATGGGGTAGGTAGAAGATGTTCTTATTGGTTGGTTCATTGTCTTGATTGTATCAGTTATACCTGCACATAATTGGAAGTATCAACAAGTTCAGAATAGCCGGATGTGGTGGCTCCCTCCTGTAATCCTGGCACTCTGGGAGGCTGAGGCAGGTGGATTGCTTAAGCTCAGGAGTTCGAGTCCAGCTTGAACAAGAGCGAGATCCCATCTCTACTAAAAATAGAAAAACTGGCCAGATGCAGTGGTGCACACTTGTAGTCCCAGCTATGTGAGAGGCTGAAGGAAGAGGGTCTCTTAAGCCCAAGAGTTTGAGGTTGCTATGTGCTTTGATGCCATGGCACTCTACCCAGTGTTATAGACTGAGAATGGCTGATGGCAAAGTCCCTTTTCCCTCCCATTTCCCAGTCCTCAAATGCAACCACTTTGAACTCCTTCCACTGGTGTTTTTAGTATTCACCTCCTTATCTAAATAACAGTCGTAGAGTGCACCGCCCAGTAATTTCCCACAATGAGAGAGGAAGCTTCCCTCCTCCACCACAACCCCCAGAGCCCCCTCTCCTTCCACCCCAATGCTCCTCAGGCAGTTACAGCATGATGCTGACCAATCAGCAGCTAGTACTGGTATATACTAATTCTTTTCCTGCTTTTCTAAACCTATTCTCAATCCAGTTCATACCGATACACATACCTGATGTTTTGGGCTGATAGCCTTCATGGCCTGATGCATAGCTGTTATTCTGGGGATCTTCCTTTACCATCTTCTGAGGATTGCGTTCACATATCACTTATTTTGGAGTCCTTGTATCCTAGATTCTGTGGTTTTGTGACTCTCCCTCTTTTGGGGGGAGGTAAATCATCTCTTTGAATAGTTTCATGAGAAGGGTACATAATAGATAAAGCTTTTGAGACCTTGCTTGTCTTAAAATGTCCTTAACATTTTACCCTCATACTCTATAGCAGTGATTTTCAACTGCTGTGTAACGAGAAGATCTTAGGTGTGCTGTGAACATTTTTAAAGATCATTAATTAAAAGGGTCAGGTGCAGTGGCTCACACCTGTAATCCTAGCACTCTGGGAGGCCAAGGCAGGTGGATTGCTTCAGCTAAAGAGTTAAGAGTTCAAGACCAGCCTCAGTAAGAAGAGCAAGACCCCATCTCTAAAAAATAACCGGGTGTTGGGGCAGGTGCCTATAGTCCAGCTACTTGGGAAGCTGAGGCAAGTGAATCGCTTAAGGCCAGGAGTGTGAGCTATGATGCCATAGCACTCTACCCAGGACCACAAAGTGAAACTCTGTCTCCAAAAAAAAAAAAAAAAAAAAAAAAAAGATAATTAAATTAGTTTCAGAAGAAATTCAAAGTGCAATAAGTATATTCTTTCTGTTACTCTTTTTTTGTGTGTGTGATCAACAGAATTTAACTATGCCATGGAAGTTTAACTATAGGTTCAAGTGCACTGTGAGATTAAGATTGAAAAACAGTGATGTATAATTAATAATAGATACAGAATTCTAGGCTGGAATTGTGTTCCTTATAATTTGGAGAACTTAGTTCTATCATCTTTTCCAGTGTTGCTTTTGAGAAGTTGAAAGCCTTTCTGATTCATAATCCTTCATACATGTGACATTTATCCATTGCTCTTTCCTTTTAGAAACTTGTAGAGTTTCATTTGTACCTATTGCCTGGGCATATTCCTGATGGTCTAGGGCAGTTTTCATTCATGGTTCTGGGTATTTGGTGGGCTCTTTCCATTTGCAAAGTCAAGACCTCCAGTTCTGGGAAATTTTCTTGAATTTCTTTTTTTACTTCCTCTTCACCATTTCTAGTTAAGGTTTTTATTTAAGCGCCACCCATTAATACTTTTAATTCCTCAGAGCTTTTGCTTATTCCTGAAGTGTTCTTGTTTTATGGATGTGATCTGTCAATAACCTAAGGTCTTTTCTCATGGGCCGGTCAAGTTATCTAGCAAAAATTTCCTCTCTAGAGAGGATAAGCTGGCTGCCAGCATCTGGAACTCAGTCTCCACATACAGTCTTGGTACATTGTGTGTGGTGATCCTCAGCTCAGAGACCCTTCTCAGAGAATAAGGCTTCTGCCAGGGTGGAGGTGGGGATCTGAGATCTGTTTCTTAAACATAGATCCAACCAGTCTTCACTCATATTTCCAGAGAAAGTTTGAGGCACCAATTTGTAGCTTAGGAGTTTAGGGGATAAATCAGTTTTTTGTTTTTGGGGGGTTTTTTTGCGGTTTTTGGGCGGGGCTGGGTTTTAACCTGCCACCTCCGGCATATGGGGCCCGCGCCCTACTGCTTTGAGCCACAATTGCCGCCCATTAAATCAGTTTCTTTTCATCTCTCCCACTGCCAGTAAAGAATTCAACTAATATCTGTTAAGTAGGTCTGGACATGGTGGCTCACACCTGTAATCCCAGCACTCTGGGAGGCCAAGGCAGGTGAATTGCTTGAGCTCAGGAGTTGGAGACCAGCCTGAGTAAGAGTGAGACTCCATCTCTACTAAAAATAGAAAAACGGAGGCAAGAGGATTGCTTGAGCCCAAGAGTTTGAGGTTGCTGTGAGCTATGATGCTACAGCACTCTACCCAGGGCAACAAAGTGAAACTCTATCTCAAAAAAAAAAAAAAGATCTATTAAGTAAGTCACCCCTGGTCTTTCTGCTTACTAGTGTTTGCTGCTAGCACCTTTATTCCTGAGTTTATTATGCCTTTAAAAATCCCTTACTCTAATTTTAGTGAGGATTTAGAATTTTACAGAGCTAAATATGCATATTTAGTATGCCATCTGTAACCAAAAATCAGAGTTTTCGATGTAGACATTTTTGTGCATTTTGAATTTTACATTTATGTACTACTAATTCAAAGTATATATTTGTAAATAAAACTTCCATCTTTATTCTTTATTACAATTAAGAAGGAAATGTCCACTTCAGTCTGTACTATCCTTTGAACATCCAAAGGCCTCAAAATATTTGTACAGGAGGTTTCCAGGGATTTTTGTTCACCCATTACCACATACTCCACCCAGGTCAAATCTTATGGGAAGTAATTCTTTGTGCCTTTTCCCCCTCTTTGTGGTTAGATTCTAGATGAGGCCCATAATTCAAAGTATAAAATGATAATGTTTGCTAATAGTAATAGTAACAAACCTTTTTGGAACACTACACACAAGACACTATTCTAAGCACGTTCTGTGTTTTAACTTACTAATTCTCACAACCACCTTATGAAGTAGATACCGTTGTTATCACTGCATTACAGATAAAGGGATGGAGGTCCAGGCTGGGTGCGGTGGCTTACACCAGTAATCCTAGCACTCTGGGAGGCCAACGTGAGGAGATTGTTTCAGCTCAAAAGAGTTTGAGACCAGCCTAAATAACAGCGAAACCCCCCTCTCTACTAAAAATAGAAAAACTAGCTGGGTGGTATGGTAAGCACCTGTAGTCCTAGCTACTCTGGTGGCTGAGGCAGAATAGCTTGAGCCAGGTGTTTGAGGTTGCGATGAGCTAAGCTAATGCCTTGGCATTCTAGCTTGAGCAACATAGTGAGACTCTATCTCAAAACAGAAAAAAAAGAAAAGGAGATAGAGGTCCAGATAGGTTAAGAAATGTGCTCAAGGTAACAGCAAGGTAATGGTAGAGTCAGGACTGGGACCTTAACAGTCTGGTTCTAGAGTAAATTTTAAATGTAACCACGGAGTGTCCCGAAGGCCATCTCTAATGTCTCCATGCATAGGGAAAAATGGGAAATTGTAGGTAAATGTACCTTTATTTATAAAACATTCATTACAAAATTTTACAAAGAAGTGGCCAGCATGTAGGGAATATTTTGTAAATATTTTGTAAAACTTTATAATGAATGTTTTGCAACTAAAGGTACATCTAATTACAATTTCCCGTTTTCCCCTATGTATGGTGACTTTAGGGCAACTTTTGGGACATCTCATACTATGTACACAATGCTAATGGTTTTCATATTGTATGAATAACTAAGGGATGCCCGCAAATTTGTTACAGATACCCCTAAACCTCTTTAATTAATGGCTGGGCGCAGTGGCTCCTGCCTGTGAGCTATGACATCACAGCACTATACCAGGCGACAGCTTGAGACTGTCTCCAAAAAAAAAAACAAAACCTCTTTAATAGGCCAGTTGTCCAAACTTCACCAACTTATAGCTCTTTTTTTCCACATAAAACTTGCTGAAGTATCTTTAGACTAAAGGGAAAAAATTTGAACTGTTTCCTTCAAATAAAATTTCATTAACAAAAAATAAAAATTTCATCAGCAGAAAACTAGTTGGTAGATAATTGCATAAAAATTGCTGGAAATCAAGAAGAACAGAAGAGAGAAGAGGGGAGGGCTGAAAACCTACCTAACAGGTATAGTGAACACTATTTGGGTGATGGGCACACTAATAGTCCTGCCTAAAACATTATAAAAGCTATCCATGTAACGAAAGCATTTGTACCCTGTTAATATTTTGAAATTAAAAAAAACTTTAAAAATGGAAAAAATAATTGCATAAAATGTAATTTTTCATTACACGAACAAAATATAAACTGATCACTTGCCCTAAAATAGTATTAGGGACTACAAGTGATAAAACATGTTTATTCATCTTTTTCCCTTTATTAGTAATTAATAATGTAATGGTTATTAACATCATAAAAGATTAGTCAGAATTTTACAAGAATGTAGAATTCTCTTACTAGATAGTCTTCACATTTAGAAAACTGACATCACTGTAAAACCGTTTTTACCTTAGGTTAAAATTTGACTGACCTATTCTGCTGCTGACTGAGTCATAACCAGGTCACTGAAACCTAAAATAAGTATGTTCTAGGCATTGGGTAACCATTATAACCTATTTTAGAGCCAAGATACACTTAAGACACGTTGACTTCTTTTCTATATCACTGAGATGGCAGACACATCCATCAGTAATGTGCTGAAGCTCTCATTAACTCTGCACAGGGAAGGATGGCAGCAAAATGTACAGAAGTAAATTCATTTGAATCTCTTTGATCAAGAATTGTGACTGACCCATGTATTGCCAACAGATTTCTTTTTATAAAAATGTATTTTGTGATTTGATTTGACCCATGGTTCATCTGAATCCAGGCAATTATGCCTATAATAAATGTTCTGCTGCCCACTTTTTTCCCCATCCAGAGAAATGGAAAGGAAACATGAAAATAAAAATGTGAAAATGAAAACACCTGAGGAGTGCTTTCACTTATGTTAATCTAGGGGCTGCTGCAGTTGGCTGAGCAAAGCCATATAGGCCTGGGAGCAGGAATTAAGAGTCAGACCAGAAACGATGCTGCCTCCAAGTTGAGGTGAAAAGACCACTTTCACAAGTATTAATATAATAAAATATATAGACTCAGATGAGACTACAGGAGAAATTTTGCCCCTTGAGTTTGAAATGGGGGAATAATCTCCAAATCACTAATATCATGCCCTAATGAAGAGATTTGGACCCTGTATTTTTCCATTTCTTCCCCTTATAAAATGGTAATTTCTCTTTAGGGATTTAGGTTTCTTTGTTGAATCCATTAATCGGGAGATGGGGGAGGAGACGGGGAGGAATTAAAACCATTTTATGGTCAGTGTGTATGCCTTTTCAACTCTATGCTTCTCTTTATACAGCTCTCTAAGTCAGGAAAATCATTCAGGTGAAGACTATGCATTTTGATGTTAACAGATTCCACTCTTACAGAGTAGACAACGAGTTAACAACATAAAATGAGGCAGTGATGGTTTTTGAAATGAAATAATGTTTGATGTAACCTCGAGTTTCTCTCTGAACTTTGACCATACTGTAGAAAACCTAGAAGGAGGGGAGCAGCTCTGTCAAGCACAGAATTACACACAGGGAAGAAAAATTAACCTAAATACTAAGGGAGAAGCCTGTGTTCTCTTGCATGATATTTAGCAGCAAGAGCAAGGAGAGGGATGTTTCTTTCTTTGTGTAATGTGCAGTAGTTACAATAAACACAAGATTTCCAAATCTCAGAGGACTCTCTTGACAGTTGCTTGATAACAGCTTTTTTCATTCCATAGTTTTGACAGTTTGTGTGTGTTGCCATATCTAGTGTAAACTAAAACATCACTGTCATTCTGTTTTTCTTTTGTATGTGGCTTTTTTTTTTTTTTCATCTTTAGGATAATGAAAAAGATGGGCTTTTCACTTGTAGACTAGAGTAAGGCAAGTTGTGTGTGGAGATTAGCATGTGTTTATAAGTTTTGAAAGATTCAAGTTGACAGCAGAACCCTGCTTTAAATAATTTTTTTCTCCATATTGCTTCAGTAAAAGTGTAAGTGGGATGTGTAAGTTTTCTCTTAATCTTTTGATAAATAGCAAATCTTAGGCATCTGTGTGGGTACCTATATTATTTATCTGTGGTTATTGAAAATGAGTGAGTATAATAAATATCTCTAGCGTTCCTGACTCTGCAGTCTTCGATAAATGGTAAGCATCTGTTCCTTATTATTAACACTTACTGTTAACAGGGTCTTGCCCTGCCCCACCTAGGTGCTTTTCAGTCTCCAAATAGGCATTTCTTCACTTGACATATCCCCGATCCCATCCACTTCTGCCACGTTCATAGCTAAATTATATCATTAAGTTTGTTTTAGAAACCACAGGATTTTGTTGTCACTGCTACTGCTGTTTATTCATCTGGCTTTTGTTTTTCTGGAGTAACTCTAGAAACTAAATTGCATCTGTTCTGTTTCAGAGGCTGCCCCATAGATGATAGGCCAGAAGTGCAAGTCAGGATCAGAGCAGTCTTTACTCATCAGATGCAAACTCTGATTCCCCAGATTCAGGAAGGGTCCCATACCTAAGAGGCCTTCCTGCTTAAGCCCTAATAACCTTTGATTTGTAGAAGTCTCAGTGAGGTTATTTTGCCATCAAACCAAATTTGCTGTAGCGTAGCAAAGCTCCCAATGCCGTCATCTGGCATGTTACAGACAAATTCCAATTACTTTTCTACTTCGAGCTATTGTTAAACACTACAAGCTAGCTGACAGTAAAATTATAAATACAGGTGTTGTCACACTACACTATAATCAGAATTTTAATTTGAATTTTCATTTGTAAAGCCTTTTTTTTTCACTTGAAAATGGGAATAGAATTAGTTTTATTGACAGTAAAAAGACATTTTGAAAGCTTCCTAAATCATTACCTGTATTTAGCAGGGGGAAAAATTGTATATGTCCATGTAAAAAGAAGAGTTTTATTATCACATATTTACTCATTATATTTGGTGGTAAATAAAACGGGGAAGACATGTTTGACAAATGATTGACGGAACTCACTAGGTTTTTGCTTCATCAGAACAATAGACAGACATAAATATATATTTTGCTTTTGTTTTGTTCTGCTATTACTAATGCAGACCTGTAGACAAAATCTTCTTCTAGCAAATTAAGTACAGCCTGTTGGGAGTCTGCATGCAATGCTAAACTTTTTATTTGGCAATTTTCTCTTCTCACTCAGATTCATCATCTGTGGTGCTCTTTTTTCCCCCTTTGCGTGGTGGTTGAAGTGGGTTCCCCCTTCTCAAGTCCCTTTTTTTCCCTCAAGGCATTTAGTGTCGTGTCTGCCAGATTTCAGTGATGAGCAGCGAATTGCTTTTAAAGTGGGCATTATGCCAGTTCAGCAGCAGCACAATGGAAAACCAATCTTCCACCATTCTACTTTTGATGCTGTTATTGTAGCATTTTAGATAACTGCTGCCACAAAAAAAAAAGAAAGAAAAAAAGATGTGCTCAATTGCTACCAGTTAGTCAAGTTAAATCCAGAGTAGCATTAAAATTACTCTGAAAACTGTTTGTCAGAGGTCATGTGCCGTCTGTGGCTGCTGCACATAGGATGGATGTTCTGTTCAGGTGGGGTTTTTTTTCCCTTTATTATTACTGTGACTGACCAGCTCTCTAAATAGCCCTTCACTACCTGTTTACTTATTGTCTTCACCTCCCTGTTGAAAAAATGTGTCAAGCAGAAATGTTGAAAAGTTTCTTTAAAGTGCTGGAAATAGCAGGAGAGTGAGTTGTTCAGGGTGCTAGAGTTTGTACAGAGTGAAAGCAAAAAAAGGGGGGGGGGAGCAAGAATATAATTCTCTGGTTTCTATAGCAAGATTACTGTTTTCTTCTTTTTATCTTCACTTTTCAACCACTGGGTTCACTGTTCTACTTTTTTTTTTAATAACACAAATGGAATTTATCTTCTCTCCATCTCAAGTCCCTTCCCTCCCTCCACTGGCTTTGCCTGTGAATGCAAGGGACTCCTACTATGACTATAGGACAGATGGCAGCTGTATGTGTTATATTTCATACATTTTGGGGTGAACTATATTTTAAAATTCAGGCCAATTGATAGGCTATTTTCAGAGTGACAGTAATGCTGTACTTCAAGCCTACTTTATTCCCTCAGAATTTATTTAGGCCTTAAAAATTATATAAATAACCTATAATCTGTGTTCAAAATAATTGAGTTATGATATTGCAGTAATAATAAAAGCAATTTTAGATTTCTGGACTGCCTTTCTTCTAAAGAGTGTATGTTCATTTATCTTTAGATAGCCTCTAATGGGTTTTTCTCTATGTTAATTATATCTATAGTATCATCAGACTTGTAGCCTCATAGAGGCAGGCATTTTACTTCAGTCCATTCCTATATCCCAGGGCTTAGAACAGTATCATGTGCATAGTAGCACTCAGTAAGTATTTGTTGAATTAATTAATAATCCATGCTTCTGTGGGTACATTGAATTTTAGTATATTTAACAAGTATAGAAACTCAATTGTATTATTTGCCAATGAGGGATGTGGTCATTTGGTGGTAGAGATGAGGATAGGTTAATGGAGTCTACAAATCTTCTTAGCCTTATATACTAGTCCAGAGTTCTTTCCCAGGTATCATATGGGTTTTTTGGGTGGTTCTCAAGCACATTTCAGATCCATATTTTCCTTTAGTTTGGAATTTAAGAGCATTTTAATTTTTGCTAAAGCATGCAAGAAAAGGCTCTGATAATGATACTATCAGTATTTGTAACCATCCCATCATTAATGCCATCTAAGTGAGCCCATTGTGTGGATAATCCTGTCTGAATATGGGAAGGAGACTGCTCTGCATGGTAGGATGTGTATGTGATCGCAGTTAGACCTCTCTCAGCACTGTTTGCCTCTTCTGTGGAATTGTGGTTTACGCGTTCAATTTTGTCTTCTACTACCTGCCTCCCCCAAAACTCCCAGCTGCCATCTGCAAAATAAGGGCCTAGAGGCTGCTTAACAAGGCTTTAGAGAATTTAGTGACTTAATCAAGAACTGTAGGAGACACACCGCTTTCCCTTTTAATCATTGAGTCATAAATGTGACATAGCTTTAAATGGATAGCAACAATTTGCAAATCAATAAGTCCCATTTTGTAATTAGCTTTGGACTAAGCATTAAAAAGTATACATTGAGGATTATGATAGTGAAAAGGCAGAGCAGTGTGGAGATTCTTTCTTGGCAGATTCTTTCTTGGAGATTCTTTCTTTCATGTTCATATTAAACATACAGAAATGGAAATGGTGAGTTTTAAGTTTTACCATGCGGATTATACATTTATTTGAGAAGAATCTGAAATGTGCAATAGGACATTCCCTAATGTGCTCAGTCTATCTTATCCACTATCATTGAACTTTCATCTAAGAAGAGCCACGGAATAAACCAAAATAAGGATTCTGATTTTTATTAGAGCAAATTTAAATACATATAAAGTAGAACATTTTGCCTTGCATGGCCTAGCATCAATATTTTACATAGGAAAAAAATGAGTATGTTTTTTCTAGTATTCTACATCAACGTTGGCTAAAATTCTAAAGGCCTTCAGTTGCCTGGGCCAAAGATAGAAAATCTTGTATAAGAATGCTGAGGAGAAGGCCAGGGGTGGTGGCTCACACCCATAATTCCAGTACTGGGGAGGCGGGTCAATCGCTTGAGCTCACAAGTTATTCGAGACCAGTCTGAGCTAGAGGGGAGACTCTGGTCTCTAAAAATATCCCAGCGATGTGGCAGGTGCCTGTTGTCCCAGCTACTTGGAGGCTGAGGCAAGAGGATCACTTAAGCCCAAGAGTTTGAAGTTGCTGCCAAGACTTTGAGCTGTGATGCCATGGTACTCTGCCCAAGTGACAGAGTGAGACTCTGTCTCACAAAAAAATAAATAAATAAATAAGAATGCTGAAGAGACCCTT
The DNA here is from genome assembly GCA_963574355.1 of Loris lydekkerianus. Taxonomy (NCBI): domain Eukaryota; kingdom Metazoa; phylum Chordata; class Mammalia; order Primates; family Lorisidae; genus Loris; species Loris lydekkerianus. Next base: position 19,594 of record CAUYPK010149532.1, on the reverse strand, counting down.
TGCATTTGTTAGGATAAATCATGTAGGCTAGGGAGTAGACAAGAGTTTTTTGTGTCTGTCTAAAGAGAGGTTAGAGGAAAGATGAACTCGATGTTTGGCCTTGCAAAAAGCTTCTCTGATCTGATTTCCTCATGGCTATATTGTCTCTTTCCCTGCTGATTAATTTAGGGGATTGTAGTTAGTATAGAATTATAAGATGGTATCTTTTGAACCCTCTATGCCAGGAGTTGGAAAACTTTTTCTGTAAAGAATCAAATAGTAAATATTTTCAGACATGAGGACTATACAGTCTTTGCAGCAATTCAAGCTTCATCATTGTAGCTATAGACAGAAATAAATGGGCATCCTGTGTGCCAATAAAACTTTGCTGAAAAAATAAGTGGCAGCCTAGATTTGGCCTTCAGTTTATAGTTTGCTTAACCCTTGCTCTATAATAATGAAAATTGTGAAAAATAAAATACCAAATATTTATTTACTCCTAATAAGTAACCCCTCATTTCAAAGTCAGCCAAATCCACCCTTGTAAGGAGAAGACCTAAAAGGACTCTTTCTCCCTAGAGAAAGCTACCTCCTTTAGTAGTTTTAGTTCAGTCTTCTTAATTTTTTGCTAAACCTAGAGAGAAAATTTAAACTCAGTTCTGCTTATAGAGGTTAAGTATCCCAACTCTGAATATCTGAAATGCTCCAAAATCTAAAACTTTTAGAACAGCAACATGACACTCAAAGGAAATGCTTATTGGAGCATTTCAGATTTCTGATTTTCAGATGCTCAACTATTAAGTGTAATGTAAACATTCTGAAATCTGAAAAAAAATCTGAAATACTTGTGATCCCAAGAATCTCAAATAAGCGATATTCAATCTGTATTTATCAATGGTTTGCTTCATTTAGGCCAAAAGCACCCAAACTTTTCTGTAAGAAACTGTTCCTTCTTGATAACAGTCAGGTTCCTCAGAGCCTCAATATTAATTGTTGTAGCAAAGCGTGGAGTACTGCTACCTGTTACATGCCCTGGACCAGGGGTCCTCAAACTTTTTAAACAGGCCAGTTCACTGTCCCTCAGAACATTGGAGGGCTGGACTATAGTTTTTTTAAAAAAAAAAAACAACTACAAACAAATTCCTATGCACATTGCACATATCTTATTTTGAAGTAAAAAAACGAAACAGAAACAAATACAATCACACCGCCTCATGTGGCCCGCAGGCCGCAGTTTGAGGACTCCTGCGTGGACAATACTTGAGTCTCTGGTTGGGCAGATGAGTTGAAAAACAGGGATAGCAACTATCTTGGTGATCAGCCAGTTAACATTTCAAGATAGGTGGTCAATTTTGATGAAACTGATGGAGAATCCTACTTAAAGAATGTCACTGATATATCCTGGAATATAATACACCACAGTGTTTGGGTTTCCAAGAAACAGAATCACACTGGCTTAACTGGAAGATCTCATCCCAGAAAGAGTAGTAGGGGCGTCCAACCTGTGCCCCACAGGCCACTTACTGATTTTGTTAAGACTTTTCCCCCTTATCTTTGGTGTTGGATATCACAAAAACTATGCATGGATTTTTTTTCTTTCTTTCTTTCTTTCTTTCTTTCTTTCTTTCTTTCTTTCTTTCTTTCTTTCTTTCTTTCTTTCTTTTTTGTTTTGTTTTGTTTTGTTAATCAGATTTTGTTAGTGTTTATGGTGTATATACTATATGGCCTAAGACAATTCTTATTCTTCCAATGTGCAGCAGAGAAAAAAAGGTTGGACACCCCTGGAGTATAGTACATCCCTTCAGAGAATTCAAGAAGGTATAGGGTGCTACCCTAAAAACACTGGTATTTCGGACTTTGTGGCTGGTTCCCTAAGTGACTAGATTCCTTCAATATTTAAATTGTGAGGCACAAGCTGGGCAGGCAGCACTTAAAAAAAAAAAAAAGGTACAAAAGATACTAGATCACCATTTTGGATTTTGTGTGTGTGTGTGTGTGTGTGTGTGTGTGTGTGTGTGTGTGTGTGTGTTTGTTTGTTTTTTTTGGCCGAGGCTGGGTTTGAACCCACCACCTCCAGCATATGGGACTGGTGCCCTATCCCTTCGAGCCACAGGCACCACCCACCATTTTGGTTTTATATGGCTGAGTAGCACTCCATGGTGTATATACACCACATTTTATTAACCCCCTCATGTATTGATAGGCATTTGGGTTGTTTGTGGGACTGTTGGATCAAATTGTACATCTACTTTTAGTTCTTAGAGGTATACTAAAGTCCATAGTACTTTCCACAGAGGTTGTACTAGTTTGCAGTCCCACCAACAGTATATACAATGTGGCTGGAACTAGAGACTATTCTTCTAAGTGAGGTATCACAAAAATGGAAAAACTAACACCACATGTACTAAATTGGAACCAATTGACACTTATGTGTACATATGGAAGTAAAACTCAATGGGAATCAAGTAGGTGGGAGAGGGGAGGAGAGGTTAATTTACACCTAACTTGTACAATGCACACATTCTGGTGAAGAGCACACTTATAACTTGAAATGTACAAAAGCAAATTATGTGTACCCCAGTAATATTCTGAAATAAAAATAAATAAATTTCAAAAAATTAAATTGTGTCTGATGAGTAAGAGATTCTAAATCCCATCCATTTTACATAACCTTGAATCCAGTGCAGCCAAAAAATGTATCTGGTATGGAATTTGCCTTCATATATTTTCTTTGGATAACTGGTTTGAAGGTAAGCAGTCATTTAAAAGTCTGCTTTTAGCTGGGTGCAGTGGCTCATGCCTATAATCCCAGCACTTTGGGAGGCCAAGGCAGGAAGATCACTTGAGGCCAGGAGTTCGAGACCAGCCTGGGTAACATAGCAAGATCCCATCTCTAAAAAAAAAAAAAGAAAGAAAGAAAGAAAAATTAGCCAGGCTTGGTGGGGGATGCTTGTTGTCCCAGCTACTAGAGAGGCTGAGGTAGAAGGATCACTTAAGCTCAGGAGTTTGAGGTTATGGTCAGTTATGATCTAGCCACAGCCCTGAGGGCTAAGTAAAACCCTGTCTCAAAATCTCTCTGCTTTCTCTTAAATTTGTTAAGGTCTTAAATTTCTCTTAGGTGTTCTACATCAAGTTAGTGAGTTCTTAGTAATATATATCCGAACAAGTTGGCAAATTAATTATTCATAGTTTCTTATATTTCCACCAATTACCTTCTCTGATAGGCAGTTTCTAGGATGGCACGCAGTGATCCCCACCCCTTGGCATTTACTTGTGCAATAGTCCTCTTTCCTGGAGTATGAACTGGACTGAGTGCCTCTCTTCTAACAAATAGAAAAATTAGGTAACAGAAGATTGTGACTTCTGTCTTGAGCACTCTGTCTTGCTCACTCACTCTGAGGGAAACCAGCACCGTTGAGTTGCCCAATGGGAATGCCACATCATGAAGAACTGAGGCCTCAGGCCAACAACCCCAGAAGAATAGGAGTCCACATGGGAGAACTTGGAAGGTAATCCTTGCCCAAACACTCAAATAATACTATGTGGCTGAGGGCAGTGCTTGTGGCTCAAGGAGTAGGGTGCTGGCACCATATACTGGAGGTGGTGGGTTCAAACCTAGCCCTGGCCAAAAACTGAAGAAAAAAAAAGTCTGGCTGATACTTTATTGTAGTCTAGCCTTGTGAGAAATCTTGAGCCAGAGATACCCAGCTAAACTAAATACCTGTTTCTCAGAAAATGAGAAATTTATTTATTTATCATGTATTGTTTTTAGCCACCAGCTCTTGGGGTAATGTGTTACTCAGCAATAGTCTACTAATAAACTCTTTAAAGTTCAGTGCCTGTCTTATACTTCTGTTTCTCCTAACCTGTTGTACAGTGCCTTGCGCGTGATCCACAAATACAGTAGAACCTCTGTGAGTTGACCACCCAAGGGACTGTAACAAACTGGTCAACATACAGGATGATCAACATGAAGAACTAAGCCTACTATGCTGATATGTACATGTGGTACATGTCCTGTCTATGAAAATTAGGTCACCTTAAGAAGGAGGGTCAGAGTAGGGAGATGGTCAAGTATAGAGGTTCTACTGTATTTGATTGTCTACTAATTTATTTACATCTTCATATACCAGGTGTCCCAAAGGTTGCCATACATAGGAAAAATTAATAAACTCACATAGTTTATATTTATATATCAACATGTATAGAAATATATTGTAAATATTTTATGAAATTTTATAAAGAATATTTTGTAAATAAAGGTACATTTAGCTACACTTTCCCATTTTTTTTATGTATTATACAGTGACCTTTGGTGACTATCCTGTATAGTCATATATTACATTATTATGTTGCTATTAATAGAATACTATTTGGTTTGGCTTAATTAAAAACGTTATATTTTGGGTGGCTCCTGTGGCGCCAGCCCCATATGCCAATGGTGACAGGTTCAAACCTGGTCCTGGCCAAAAACTGCAAAAAAAAAGAAAAAAAGAAAGAAATTGGGTGGCATCTGTGTCTCAAAGGAGTAGGGTGCCAGCCCCATATACTGGAGGTGGCGGGTTCAAACCCAGCCCTAGCCTCCCACCCAAAAAAAAGGTTATATTTTTCTCCG